>OVBJ01000803.1:0-41534 GCA_900406535.1 Noccaea bulbosa | reverse complement strand
GGTTCTGGAGTCCGTACTCCTTGGCTGATGATGACTTGATGTCCTCATCACCATCATATGAACTTCTTTGAGTGGCTTTCTGCTGAGCATGTCTGCTAAGGTGTTATTCTTGCCCATTAAATCGAAGGATTCAAAATCGTACTTTAAAAACCATTCGCTCCATCGTAATAATTGCTGGTGTGGGACCATCTTCTGCTTGAAATGTACCATCTTCGGAAAAGAATACATGTTTATCTCGATGCAAAATTTATGTCCTATCAGATGGAACTCAAACTTCTCAATTGCTTTCTTGATGGCTAGGATTTCTTTGAACGTGGAGTGATAATGCATTTCAGAATCTTTGAACCGTCCACTTTTGTATCCACAGATTTGACGTTTTCCACTTATCTCTTCAAATAATATCGCTCCCCAATATTTGTCACTTGCATCGCTCTGCAAGATTCGTGTTCCTGAGGAGGGAATCTGTAGAGTAGGTAGCTTCTGTATTTCCATCTTTAGCTTTTTGACCGCGTCGGTTTGTCGTGTTGTCCACAATGGGGATTCTTTGACAGCATCTTCTGCAAGGGTCTGGTCAGTTGCGAAAGTTGCGGAATAAAGTCACTGACATAGTTGATTACTCCAAGGAACTGTTGAACTTGTCATTTTTTGAGATTCTCGATAGTTATTGGTTTTGACTTAAGTTTGATCGATAAAGAGCCTGCATTTGCGACTCGAAACTCTTGGTTGTGCGGTAGCCACATAGATGAAGGCAAAATCTTTGGGTTCATGATTGAAGAATGGGCGCCTGTGTCGATGAACACAATAGCATGAACTGGTTTTTGTTGTCGGGATGGATCAAAGATTGTGACTGGCAATTGCGGGATCTGGATCTCATATGGTTTAGGTATTTGGGTGATCTTGAAACAGAAACAACATTCGTCTTCGTCTTCGTTATCCGAGGAGTTAGATGAAAGATCATAATCGGAGTTGCCGCATAGAGCATCTTTGTCGTCACTATCATAAGATAGTAGAGACTCAAGATCATGATTGTCGAGGTCGATGTCTGGTGCGATGCTGGAGATTGAGTTGATGAGATACTGCTTCTTCTTCTTGGATTTATTAGGGCAGTTCTTAGCGGAATGACCTTCTTTGTGACATAGGAAGCATTTTGTGGTTTTCTCAAAGCTATGTTTCTTCCTGAAGAAATGTTTACGCCTGAATTTGTTGAAGCGTCACTGGAAATGTAACATCCGTGAACCGAAAAGTACTGTTTTGAGGTGGTGTCGACACCAAGTGATCATGTGTTGTTTGCATTGTTATGCAAGGTATAGATCTTTGATTGGATATGCGAGTTCTTGTTTGATTATTGTGCATTCGGTCTAAAGGTTGAAGCATTAATTCTGATTGGCTGTACATGTTCTTATTTGATTGTTGTGCAGTCGATCTAGATGTCGAGGCATCCTTGTGTTAACGTTTGTGAAACGGCCTCTGATTAATTGGTGTCGAGCGACACCAATCGATTGTGGTTTGATTCCATTTTTGTTTAGTTTTGTGGTTTGGTTGAGTGGTATCGAGCGACACCAAAAGAATGGTGTCGATCGACACCGGTTAAGGAGAAACCGAGTCGGTTCGATTTTAGTCGCTGGTTTTGACCAGTTTATGGAAGGAAACCCTATTTTTCGATTTAAAAGAGACGCAACCGCGAGTGGAGACTCAGTTTTCGAGGTTAGAGTTTCCAGAGAGAAAAATGTGTTTTTGGGACATTCTGGAATTACTGTTCATTGTGTATTGTTCATTGCACACTGCTCATCGCCGGAGTTACTGTTCATCATCGTGCTTACTGTTCATCGGTGGAATTACTATTCGTCGACGTGATTACTATTCATCTGGAGCACTGTTCATCGTTTTCCCTCTTTTTCCTTTGTTCAATCGGTTATCGAGGTGAGTGAGTGACTGTAGGTCCATGAATCACTAGAGATTTTTTGATTTATGAGTTTATATTGTTGTTCTTGAGTTGTTTTTCGTTATTTTCGAGTTTGATTCGTTTTAGGGCGTTGAAAACCCTTGATTGGTGTTTTATTAAGAATTTGATACTGTTTCGCTAAGTTTGTTTCGAGGCGTCGGAGCGGTAATGATCGACACCACTCGTGGTATTGATCGATTATGGTGATGCTGAGTGTCGTTCGACACCCTTTGTGGTGTCGGTCGACACTGAGCAAGGGTGTCGATCGACACCGGTGGGGGTGTCGATCGACACTGGTGCTATTGCGAGTTTGTTTTGATTGTTGATCATTGCTGCTACTGTTTATTGTTGTTATTGTGTGCTGTATTGTCTGGTGGTTGATGTACATGGCTTGTAGGCAGGACGATTCACTGACTAAGTATTTATGATAATACTTACGCATCTCCATTCTAATGTGATGCACGTAACAGGAATGTTCCTACGCGAAATGAGGCCGGGAGATGAAAAAGATGATAGGATGTTTATTTATTGAGTAGAATTGATTAAGTTGTTTATATGAACCTATTGATAGGTTGATAGTTTATTATGTTATTCTGATTTGAATATTGGTGATTCGAATTAATTATTTATTTGATTAAGTTATTTAAAGGTTTATTTATTTGAGTTATGACTTCCGCATTGTTGAGAACTTTGATAGCTGTTGACGGTTAATATTTATGGGAATATTAGTCTGAGCTATTTAATTTAAAAAAAAAAAAACTTGTTGTTTCAAGAAAGATCTTCTAAAACTTTGATGCTTTTTGCGAGAGTCGCATGAACAATTCTTTTTTGCTTTCGAGCATTTGATAGAGAGATTTGGTCTAGCACAAATCTTCGAGAGATGCTTTAATTTATCCATGAATTTGGTCCAAAACTCCTTTTGCTTGCAGAGTTTGTCAAGTGTCCTGAAGACGTATTGTTGGATTTGGCCAATATGGATTTCTTCAACTGTCTGACTTTGATCTCGGATGTATAGCTTGGTTTGCTGGCTGAGGTACTCGTTAACTGAAGAAAGATGGACTTGCTTCAAACTTTGGTTGTTGAGACCGTTGAGCACATAGTACCGTTTTGTCTGTCGTTCAAAGTGTTTCGCCAAATCTTTTTTCTTCAGCGAGCAACATTTTGCTGTGAAGAATTCTTCTTGCTGCTGCTCTTTTAGATGAGTTGGTGTACCAATGAATTCTCTGTGGATTTAGCCTAGGAGCTTCGGTACTGTTGTTTGATAGACTTGTTGCGGTCGGTATTCTCCAAGGGAATTCCACCATTCCTTGAGTGCTCCAGATAATGTTGATGTGAATAGTTATATGACAAGATCTAACGGTGATGTTAAAGTTTCTGAAGTCATCTATGCATTGAATTCGTCGAGCCATCATTCCATTTATCGAACGGAATGTCATCGAATGTGAATATCATAATTTTTGAAGTGAACTATTTTGGCGGTATCTATTGGTGACCGGGTCACATGTAATGCATTTCTTCATCGCTTGTATAGACTTCGTTGATGTTAGGTTCTCTTTTCGGCGTCCTTGAATATTCTCCTATTGCAAACTGCTTCAGAATGGATTGCTCCTCTGAACTGTCGTCGTCACCAGTGGAGATATCGGAACTTGATTCGTAGAAGTGAATGATTTGAGCTACCGGCCGAGGCAGAGTGGGTTCTTGCGGCAGTTTTGTGGCAGTTGTCTTTCTATCGATAGTTTTGCCAAGGGAGTCTATGAGGCTGGTCATAGAGAACTCGATGATGCCAATATATTTGCCCTTATTTTTGGTACCTGCTTCTTCAACTGAGTCGTGACTTGAGGAAGAGGTAAGAGTTGGCTTTTTGGTAGGACTAGCTAAGAAGTCAGAGTCTTTTTATCTTCTGGGCCGCGCTTGGGATGTTCGTGCCCTGAAACTATCTGTGGAGGTTGAACCAAAGCGGGACGTAAATGCCTTGTCGGATGATAGGAATCCAGGGAGAGAGTGCTTTTTCCTTGGTTCTTGATAACCAGAAAGAAATCCGGGAGAGTAGGATCCTTGATATGTAGGGAGATATGTAGGGATATCAGATTGCATACTTCCAAGTGGATGAAAGAATGAATCTGTTTGACTCCGGCTTTGTATCATGCTCTCCAGAATTCTTTGGAGATCTTTTAGTTGATTTTTTAGGTTAGCTGTTTCAGCTTCTTTGCTCCAGAAATTGGACGTATTGACCATCATATGTTGCACCATAGTTGTCATTTCTTGATGGAGATTATTGAGTCGTCCATGGATCTCAATGATGGAGCTTTGCAGACAACTTAATCTTTTGTTTTGGCTAGCAGTGAGCTGATCAACTTTATTGTTGATGGAGGTCAACAATTGATTTTGGGCTAGAGCGTTTTCTGTTTGCCAATTGAGAACCTTTTCTCCTTGACTAAGCTGGTCTGGTCCGGAGGAGTTGATGGCTCTGGTGAGGATTTTTGGACAATGAATGACACCGTCATTGGTAAAGTTGTCATTTGGGGGAAGTTGATTTGTCTGCATCATCATTATGTTAGGCTCCTCCTTTATTGTCGGATATTCGACAATGAAGTTGTATTTGCCATCACCAAGTGGACCAACGGTGGGGTTGCCCTTTAAATATCGTTTGTAGAGGGGATCTTTCTTTTTACGTCGGTTTCGGCGTTTTTCGTTATCAAACTCGTAATTATCCTCAGCGTCAAGGCAGACAGTATAAGAACATAAGTAGAAGTACTGGTGGTATTCTTCATATCTGAACGGGTATATGTTGATTCCGTCAGGACGAAATGAGCATGATCGTGGGAGTCTTTGAGTTTTGTACCTTTCTTTAAAGTCGTATTCATTAACTTGGATGATGAACTGAGTGAACATTTTTTTGCGAAACGAGGATGATCTTGGCTTGTCGAATTTAATCTTTGTAGTACCATCATTTTGAGAATGGAAGGTGGCTTATGATGATTGTATGGACGTCTGGGTTGCTTGATGGAGCTTTTCATAGCTTGTTATCCATGAATCTGGTAGGCGTTGCAACAACTCTTTTCGAGAGATTGGCCGGGGAATTTGACAGGAGTTGGGCGCCTGCGTTGCTAACGTCACTTCAAGGTATAACGCGTCATCAGAGGATGGTAGGGCAAGATCAAGGGCATGATCTTGGACTCGGTAGACAATTTGGTGATGTAGGGTAACTAATATGCTTTTTCTTGCATAGGAGTGCCAACCAGCTGTAATTGGACTTTTAGTGCATGAAGTAGAGTAGGGTCCTTCAGTGAAACATTAAAGTTAGGGAACAACGCGATGAAAACTGTTCATGCATTTAATGTTGCTTGCACTGTTCCAACACAGGCTTGTTGGTATGATTTTAGCCGAGAGTCGACTAAGGCAATGTGTACTACCACTGGTAACCCTTTACGTGCGTGTAGGGTTAAGCCGATTCGGACCACACCTAAATGTAGGTGAGTGAATCCTTGCTGCTGCCAGAGGCATGGCAGATGTTCCAGGATGTTAAGAGAGATGAACTGTTCTTCTTCAGTGGCCAGAACTTGGCAAGATGAAAACTTGCTGGCTTGGACATACTCCAAGACTCGCTTGTTTGAAGACGATAGTCGAATGAGCTCACGAACACCTTTTATGGAAAAGGTATTAGGCTTTTTTGCAAAGTATTCATATGGATTGACAAGAGGCAGAGTAGTTTCTCGATGTTGATCTCCAGGAATATATTCAACTTCGTATATGAGTTTATACTAGATGATGAAGAGGAAGATAAAGAAGAGGATCTGGCTAATTTTTTAGGTAGTGTAGATATATAAAAAGGAGAATCAAGAACTTGAGGATTTGAAGTAGACATTAGGAAAGGGTGTTTTCCAAAACCTCAGCGCATTAAATCATAAAAATGGTTCTTTCATTCAATACAAAAGAACACCGGGCTCTGATACCATAATACTAAATTGAGCTGCTAAGCGTCGTGTTGGTTAGAGCCGTTTTGACAGACAAAGGTGGTGTTCCAGGTAATAAGAATAAGACTCCATGTTTTATTAACAACAAGAGACAAAGGATTAGAGACATGAAAACGAAAGACAAATGATTAAAGACAAAATAAAAATGATTAAAGACAAAATAAAAACGAAAGACAAAGGATTAGAGACATGACACAGACTTTGAAATCATTGATTGAGGAAAATCAAAAACCTAAGCGGAGACGGCTGCGTCTACTAAATAACTAGGGTAAACCGTGAAAGAGGATATCTCACTTTCTTTATATATTATGTGAATTTTTAGGGTATTGGTGACCCTAAACTTTTAGCTTAGCTAAGCGCATAAATTTTAATTTTTTAATTGGGTTATTTTCCCTCTATCTTGACCTCTAAATTTGATCTTTCCTCTAACAAATAATAACTGACTCTCTAATAGAATATTTTGATTCCAAAACAAGCATAATTCTATAAATTAATATTATAAAATTGGTAATCATTCCATTACGAGCATTACTTTGTTTATTTTACAAAATTTCATTGAAAGTCCTCGTCTAACACAGCTTTGGTTTGATTAATATTTTTGCTTTCACGTTCATACTCCTATAGACAAATTAATCAATTTCTCGTGTTCGACATAATGAAATCAAATGGCACATAAAAAACTGAGATTTCAAAACCGTAAGATCAATGTTTAGACCAAAGAAAAATGTGAAAGAGCACACAAAAAATTGTGAAAACGAAAAGCAAAAAAACAAAAACAAACACATAAAAACCAGAAAATCGTAAAAGTGACATTAGAAATTAGAAATTATTACTCAGAGTCTTCATCGGTTAGTTCGATATCCGTATTTCCATCTTCAGCATCTGATCCAACAATTTCTACTTCAAAATCATCAAGATCAATTTCTTTTTGTCCTTTCCATAGTCATATATGTGAAATATATATATCCACAGCAAAAATACATTGGCCACCAAGTAACTTTCGGCATCGGACCATGGCGCGAATGTCTGCACCCACTTTGGATGTGAATTATAAGTATTCTCCACCTGGATTTTATTAACATATACACACTTTACTATAAAATTAATTTAAAAATATTTACAATAACTAAATGAAAACGAAATCCTACATGTTCCTGTAACCAGCTTGGAAATTTATTTTCTTTATGTACATATAAATTGTTTTCACTTATCCCAGGATACGAGGTATTCATTTTCTCGTCAAATACCGTACATAAGAATATCACAAAAAATTACAACAGTGCTTTGTATCTAACCTATGAGAATATAAATTAATATATGATTTCACGTATCTTTCAAACGGTCGTACTTGTTCGCAATATTTTCTCCGAATCACAAAGAACCGTACTAATGTTCTATTGCAATATAGCAACATTGTCTTTATGTAACGATCGTGCACAAAGATCCCCAGAAAATAGGCAAACACCTACAAAAGAGTATCACGTTAGATATAAAACTTATTAGATAATATTGCCTATTTCTGAATTAAATAAACAATCAAACATTATGAAATTGAAAATTTAGTTTGTCATTGAGACAATTTTGTTACATTTTTAATTCGTACCAATTAACGACTAACATTTAGTCATTGTTTCGTTATAAGTTGACACTGTTTATTTCATCACATGTTCGTAACAAAGTTGCTACTAGACATTTGGTCACGATATTGTCACAGTTGTTACGATGGCTACTCCGGTCACAATTTCGTCATTAATGGTGACAAACTATGATTACGAATTAGAATGTCACAATATTGTGACGTAATAGCTACCTTTTTGTGACATAAAAATTTAGTCACAAAATCGTATATAAAATGTCACAGATTCATGACGAATAATTTTCGTAACAACGTTTAGTCACAATATCTCCTTTTTCTTGTAGTGGGAGCTTAACATGGGCACTCCTTGCCTCTAAACCGCTCAACCAACTGTTAGGAACAACCACACCTTGAAGTCTTATTGACTAGAACCGTATTGACAAACTTAGAGACCCAACCTACTACTTAGAGCAGATCGGCGGTTTGGATGTTTAAGAAGTAAAATGACTAAATTATTGATGCAGCAAAGTATTTGGAAATATCTTCAATATCTTTATTATTTTTATTTTCTGTATTTAGATAAAAAATATTATTTGTATTTTAATTATTATTATGATTTTTAGGGTTTTAAGATTTTATTATAAATAGCCGGCTTATTGTATTATGGAAATTTTGATAATTAATAAAAAGGAGATTTCATGAAGAGGTTTTGATAAACTAATGTGAAGAGTATTCACAAATCAATAGCTTTTGCGAAAGCTATGAGAAGTAGACTCTCAAACCCTAGTTATCCAGCATTATGAGGAATCAATGGATCTCTAGTTCTATCCCTAGAAGCTTCCACTCCATCAGTTGGCGGTATCCATGTCCCTTTGATTTTTTAATCAAAGACAGATTCTAGATGTCATGGTGAGTGACAGCATCTATACTTTCGAGGACGAAAGTCTTTTTGTCGAGAGAGAAGAGAGTCATGAGATCTATCGAGAAATTTATTACGATGTTTATGAAAACGATGACTTCTATAGAGAAATCTATAGTGATCCTATTGAAGATGAAGTCGTTATCGATTTTGTTTTCAAAGAAGATTCTTTTTAAATCTAGTTTATGCAGATCTAGAGTGTATTCAAATTCTCTCAAGAAACCTTGGTTGTGAAGATGGATCTAAGAAGGTTAATCTGGTGCCAAGAACACGATTGAAGATATGAAAACGAATATTTTTTGCCCGGCGAGAACTAATGCAGCGAGATATTTAGAAATATTCCAAATATCTTTAATATATTTATTATATTTATTTTTTATTTAAATAAATAAATATTATTTATATTTATTACAGAGTATTATGGGTTTTAGAGTTTTGAGCTTTTATTATAAATAGCCGGGTTTATTGAGACTTTGATTATTAATAAAAAAAAGATTTATAGAAGAGGTTTTGATAAACCGTAGTGAATAGTATTTACAAACCAAGAGCTTTTGCAAAAGCCCTGAGAGAGGACTCTTAAACCCTAGTTATTCGGCATTCTGAAGAATCAATGGATCTATAGTTCTATCCCTATAAGCTTCCGCTCCATCAATTATTATAATTTTTTTTACATAAACTAAATTATCCTAATTAGCAATTCATAATTAATTTAATATTTGAAAACAAATAAAATAACATAAAATACAAATTAATGTATGAATTTTGTTTTTATATAAAAAAATCAACAATTATAAACTCACATTTTTATTTTATTTTATTTAAATTTATAAACGCTTGATTTAGAACTCATATACATTATATTACACTAGGGTATGCTTTCCAGTTTTTCAAACCAAAATAAAAATAAAATAAAGTGTATTAAAGAAAAAATTTCAATCTTTTTTTGAACTTTGATATAGTTAATATCAAGTTTATAAAATTAAAGCTTTTCCACAGATAAATTTTGAAATATTTCAAAAGATTTATCCAATTGTATATTTTAAAATATTTGTACTAATTAATATAACTTAATGTCAAACAAAATAATTACAATATTGATAATAATAACAATTTCAAATTTTCTGAATTTTTGTAAAGATGTTTCAAACCTAAATCAGGTAAAAATGTCTTTTATATATGAGAAAATGTGGTTTTTAAAAACAAAAACAACTGGTGTGTTTTAAATTTTTTAAAATGTGGTGAATTTTCCTAAATATCCCAAAAACTAAGAATTAAAGATAAGTAAAAGTGTAAAACCGATATATCTAAGGTCGTAAAAAATATTTGTTAATATAATGCCGATAGTTATCGTTATAGAGATTTTGTATATCAGTGTAATTTTGTATATGTAAGTTTCACCAAGCTTGCAACTGTTGGCTAGTTTGTATAATCATTTAACAACAATTTCTATGGGTTTTATACTTTTATTTATTGCCTGTGTTGAGAATTTAATATTTTTTCGATCTTATGAAGGTTAATCTAGACAAATATGTTTAGTGATTTTACACACACCAAAAAAAGACAAATATATTTAGTACTGTTAAAATTATTTTGGATGGATTTTCCAGTAGAAGCTTATATATGCAGATTAAATTAGCTGGTGAAGTGTATACTGTATAGATAGGTTTTATGCTGTTATTGATTTGACCGGATACACGTTTGTTTAAATTTTTTTGCTTGGATATATGTAATCTTTTTATTATATATATATATATAAAGATTTTTTGGCGTCATGTTGTCTATACAAGTTATTTTTTAACCACATATAAAAGTCTACATACTCTATAAGACTCTTTTTTTTTTTTTTTTTTTTTTTTTATCGACTATACTAAGACTTATAACACAGTTTTCAGGAATGAATAAAAGTTGATTAAACTTATTGTATTGATGAGTAAACACACTGGACAAAAGCAGCACAAAGACGAACAACCGAAGTAAATGTTTGACCCATTTCTGAATGTTTCTAAATATTCTGATTTTAATGTTATATGCGAAACACATGCTAGAACATACAATTTAGGGTTTTATAATGTTATCTATTGAGATTTATAAATCACAATTTTGTCATCATTTCTGAATCTGAAAACAAACTAAACAATCAGAAGAAATAAAAGAAAACAGGCGTCACTCCAAAACAAATCATGCCCATAACCCTATAGCTACCACCATGACCAAACTAACCCATATGCTATTGTATATATAGACGCACTTATACACTTATAGATTCATAGGCTGACAAAAAAATAAAAAAAATAACCATTGCATATATGTCACATGCATGTGTATTTGTGCTTTGTCAAAATGAAAGTTGTAATAAGATGCCAGGAAACTGAACAAATTTATGGGCTCGGTCGATCAAATATTTCATGCCACTTGGGGAGGCTTAGTGTTTTTCACTTGATGACTTGTTTTGTTGGTCTAGACTAGAGATTGCTTCTTTCAAGCATAAATATTTTATTTGGTCAGTTAAAATGGTGGGTAAGTGGACTATTCGGCAATAACAATCATCCTGGAAGATTAGTCGGGCGTTAAAGCTTCAATCACCTCTAGTTCAAAAAAATTATTTCATAAGACTTTATTTACGAAATCAACCCAACGAATAATAACTTTTAGGACATCATTAAAACAAGGAAGAGATGCACAAAACGCATATTTTTCCTAACTTGAAGTTCCCTGAACTTTTCATGTCAAGTATAAATCTAGTGATGTGATGTGTATACTCTATAGTTACATTAGGACTCTAATTTGAGATCATCTAGATAATTAAGGTAAAATTTAACTTGCAGGGTTGTCATTGTATTTGAATGAGATTGTTTATTTTTTGGGTTTTGGGTTTTGAGTTTAAAACTGAACTGAACTGGCAGGGATCATGTTCAATCATGAACTGGAACCATTTTCGAGTTAGATTAATATTAAAAGTTTAAAACCCATAGATAGTTAAACTGGTTAAAAACTAGGGTTCGACCAAAAAAAACCCAAAACCAGTGATCATTGAACCGCATTGAACCAGATTTTATAATTAAACAATAATTTTTTTTCTTCAATAATCGTTATTTTTTTAGCTTTGAATTTTAATATTTTTTAAATACCATGTTATGATTTTGAAATTATTTATTTGATATTGAAAAGCTATTCATATATTGTAATACTATTCAATATCAAAAATATATTTAGCATCTCTAGTAGAAACCCATCTATATTATTATTTTCCAAGTTACAGTCGTAATATGTTATAGTATTTTGTGCAATGTTCTTCAAATAATGAAAGGAATGTTAAACACATCTATTAATAATTTAATATACTTTTCAAAAAAATCATCTATAAATATATTGATTTAACATTAATTTTATTATATGTATATATGTACACCGTATATTTATTATCTTTCGTCGATAGGAAATCATATTTCAACAGGCTGCTCTCAGATTTCCCCATTAGTCCAACATTGTCATCATTATTCATCGTAAATTTTTAGAATAATACTTTTGAAACTTTTTTGCTGTGGTACTTTGAAACATATTGTGAAAAACGATTTTTTATTTATTTGAAGTGTCACAAATGAAAATAAATGTTAAATAAATGACATGTAAAGAAGTTCGTCATGATCATGATGGATCTCACGGCTAGTGTTTTTCTTGTGGGTCCAGGTAAGTAGGGACCCATATGAGGTGTATTTTGCTTCACGTGGAGGTTCTTCTACGTGATTATTAAACACCACTGCTCTTCACAAATCTTAAGTTCTTAACCATACAATTCTCCATTACTAAATTTTCGTTATAATATGTATAGTGTATGGAAATATAAATGCGCCTCCGTAAGTTAATAGCTTACATATTTCGTTACTGATTATAGGTCGGCTATAGTTTATTTCTCAACTTTACGCTACATAGAAATTGAATACATTTACAGAAAAAAAATTGAATGCTTCTTATGAAAGAAAATGCCAAATATCTCATAATGAAAATAGAAAAGTTGAATAGTTATAAAAACAAACAACAATTCTCTATAGAGAATTTATATATTGACTTGTCAGCGAGAAAATCACCTCCTGTTTTTGTTTGTTTTTAAGTAGAGATGAGAACTTGAAAAGTGGAAGAACGTTACATGTTCTCCGATTTGCTGCATAAAAGCAACATTTACCAACCGTTACATATCACACTCGAGTCACTACAAAAAAAAAATCCATTTCATGAGCAAGTTACTAAAAAGAAAATTATATCTCATAGACAGATTCAATAGATAATAGAATTCTAGGCAGGTGCTTAATGTAGGTGTATTTTTAATAGATGGACATTTCATTTAGTTTCATATATAAATAAAAGCATAAACAAGAAAAAAAGGAAGAAAACAAAATTAAAGAGGGTGGTAGAGTCATGAAATGGGTCTGCAGAAAGAAAAGAGATGAAGACTGCAAGTTCGAATTATTCCTTCTTCCGTGTGCGTTATCATTTGCTTTTATTATTTTTCAAAATGTAAACATTTCACTATCTATATATATCTATATATATATAAATGATTACATCTATATTTATTATATTCATCTTTATACGCAAATACATTGCGTTAGTGGTGGTACTAACGGATACGGACCACAAAAGAATATGGCCATCAAGCTTTTAAGCAGCTGCAATGCAATAAGCTGACACATATGAATTCTGTCTAAACATATCCAAGAAATAATTCATTAAATATGTACCAATGGTCACAAAATAGTAAAAGGATGTAATCATGTAAAGTGGTCGTAGTCAAGTCGTTTTCTCTATTAACTAAATCCAATTTTAAAAGTTTTATAATTATGTAACACACTATGGAAATCATTTTTTTTCACACACAACATTTTATTATGCAGACAAACACGCTCACACAGACACAAAGAGTTTGAAATAACAAATGTTATGTAAAAATATTTCGTTATTTCGTTGTTGTATAAATTATTGAATATCAATGACAGCAATGGTCATCGCCCATTGATCCGTTTGCAATTATTATAAAAAATTATTTTTCTTTAGAATTATTATGCAACAAATATAATATCTTGTATTTTAAAATAAATTGAACTTTTTCGCAATTAAATAAAATATATGCAATCGGAAAATATATGCAAGCAGTCCATATGGAGTATTCAGTTAATTATTCTAAATTGGGATTGTATGGTCATTAACATCCATACTTAGGTAGATGCTGTGATAAACCAAACACATTGTGTTAAGTAAAAAGAAGAAATTTGTACGTAATGAAACAATTATTAGGAAAAGTGTTAAAAAATTAAAAACAAAGAAAAACAAATCTTTATTTTTCTTTTAAAATGAAAAATTATTAAGAAATGTGGAAAAGAAAAAAGAGAAACAAAAAAAAGTAAAGAGTGAAGAGTGAAGAAAGACTGATGAGAGGCTGCAAGAGAGAGAGAGAAAGCCTTTACACGTGATTTTAAAGACACCAAAGCCCCAAAAGCAAACCTCTTTTGCATGCGTCTTTAAAAGGGGTACAGTAAAAACATTTTTTTTTATAATTTCTACATCACAATCATCTTTTCCTCCTCCTCCTCCTCCTCCATCTCCTTCTTCCTCATCCTCATCAGCATCATCATCATCATCATCATTCATCATACTCTCTCTCTCCTTCTTCTTCTGAGATTTTTTTCTCTACATTGAAAGGAAAGCTATTGTCTTTAGCGTCACTCAATCCTCAAGCTCTGATCGATCTTTCATTGGTCGGTGAGTGTTTCCCTGTTTTATATATTTATTTTTCTATTTACTGTTTATTTGGACGGGTCATTTTCTCTCCGTAGCAATAAATTCAAAGTTTTCTTTTTTAATTTTATAAAAAATTCTCTTGGAGATATTGATATTTCCACTGCTCTTTTCGATGTTTATTCCTTCCCTTTGTTCACTTGCTCCCTCTCTCTCTCTCTCCCCAATTCTCAGCAAAAAATAAAGCTACGATTTTTGTTTCCCTCTTCGAAAAATCTTTGTAATTATCTGCTTGGGCTCATCCGTTTTTCACTCCGGGATCTCATTTTCCGGTTTCGAATAGAGACAAAAGCTTAAAGCTTCCTCCGGTTTTGTCTTCTGGGTATTCCCAATTCTCCCCTAAAGCTTTTTTTTTTTTGTCTTAATGGAACAGCAAGAAAAAACTTGTGGGTTATTGTTTCTGATTGGTTCCTCTATTTCTTGGTCTCTTCACTAATTTCTTCTATTTTCATGGATTCTTGTCTCTCTTCTTTTGTTTAATCAAGAGAAAACTATATATATATATATATATCTATGTATGTATAGGCCTGTGTCTGTGTGTGTGCAGGTTTTAATCTCTGTATCAAGTTCTATTTTTTTACCTTCTGTTTTTTCTGAAACTTTGTTCATAGCAAAACAACAACACAGACATGTAAACTGTGAAATGTTTAGATTTTTTTTTTTTTTACTTCACTGTTTCAAAGTGTTGATTTTTATTTTATTTTCTTCCAACCCAAAACACCATCATGGTTTCTGGATTTTCTCCATTTAATGCAATCTGACAATAGTTTTTTTTTTTTCTTTCAATTTTTAAACTTAATTTGTTTTTTTCTTTCTTCCTCATGATTTTGCAGGTAGGATAAAGCCAAGAAGGGATCAGTTTTAGTTTCATTCTTTTTGTAGTGAAATCGGAAAAGAAGAGGAAAATGCCGATTAGGCAAATGAAAGAAACCTCAGAGACTCACTTAGTAATCAAACCCAACCTTCTTCAACCTTTAAAACAACATAATCCCAAAACCCTGCAAAACGGCAAAATCATCACTCCTCCTACTCTTCCTCCGGCGACGGCGGTTCAGAGCCAAGCTTCATCACCTTCGCCACCGTCGAAGAACCGTAGCCGGAGACGAAATCGCGGTGGTCGAAAGTCCGATCAAGGAGATATCTGTATGAGACCTAGCTCTCGTCCTCGTAAACCACCGGTACAAACCACTCCCGCCGCCGCCGTCTCTGGCACCGAGATCGTCGCCGTGAGTCATCAGATGCACATGGGTGGTCATAGTTTGAGTAAAAACTCGAACTTTGCGCCGAGACCTGGATTTGGACAACTTGGAACTAAATGCATCGTTAAAGCTAACCATTTCCTCGCCGACTTACCAACCAAAGATTTGAATCATTATGATGTAAGTTTCAAAAAAAATCTCTCCTTTTTAATCCCAAAATTAGAAAAAAATATAAAGGTTTAACCTTTTTTCATAGTTTTGCTGTAATGAGTTAAAAAAAAGCTTCAAACTTTAGACGATTTTCCGGAAATAATAAGTTCTGAAATTTATTGAAAGGAGTAAAAGCTCTCTCTTAAGTCGTTATCTTTTTGGTACTCTGTTTTTAATTTTGTTCTTATTGTTTATGTCTCTGCTTTATTTGGGTCCATTGATATTATTAGTTGATTTTTGCAGGTTACAATAACTCCTGAAGTGTCATCAAAAAGTGTAAACAGAGCTATAATTGCTGAGCTAGTTAGACTGTACAAAGAGTCTGACCTCGGGACGAGACTTCCGGCTTACGACGGCCGGAAAAGTCTTTACACCGCCGGAGAGCTTCCTTTCACTTGGAAAGAGTTCACTGTTAAGATCTTTGATGAAGACGACGGTATCATCAATGGCCCTAGGTAAGTGTCACTTTTTTTTTTTTTGTTTAAGGTGATTTTGTTTTGATTCGAATTTGACACATTTTTGTTTATGTAGAAGAGAGAGATCATATAAGGTTGCTATCAAGTTTGTTGCAAGGGCCAATATGCATCACTTGGGCGAGTTTCTAGCTGGTAAACGCGCAGATGGACCGCAAGAGGCGTTGCAGATTCTCGACATTGTGCTCAGGGAACTCTCGGTTAAGCGGTTTTGCCCCGTCGGACGATCTTTCTTCTCGCCTGATGTCAAAACACCGCAGCGGCTCGGTGAAGGGTTAGAGTCTTGGTGTGGGTTTTACCAGAGCATTAGACCTACTCAGATGGGTTTATCGCTTAATATCGGTATAAAAAAACAAGAGATTTGTTACACACTTTTTGGTCATAACTGTCTATAATCACAAGTGGTTTTTTTTTTTTTGACTTTGTAGATATGGCTTCAGCTGCGTTTATTGAGCCTCTTCCCGTGATAGAGTTTGTAGCACAGCTTCTTGGGAAAGATGTCTTGTCGAAGCCCTTGTCTGATTCCGATCGGGTTAAGGTACAATTCTCTTCATATTCATATTATTATTATCATCATCTCTTGTCTCGAGTTCTTGATTGTTTTTGACTCTGTTGTAATAGATCAAGAAGGGTCTCAGGGGAGTGAAAGTAGAGGTTACTCATAGAGCAAACGTGAGAAGGAAATATCGTGTTGCCGGTTTAACAACTCAGCCAACAAGAGAGCTTATGTGAGGCATTTTAGACTCTCTTGATCACTTTAGGTTAACTTCATTGAGATGATTAATCAAGCTTTTCCGGTTTGCATTCCTTAGGTTTCCGGTTGATGAGAACTCGACGATGAAGTCGGTTATCGAGTATTTCCAAGAGATGTATGGATTCACGATCCAGCACACTCATTTGCCTTGTCTTCAAGTTGGAAACCAGAAGAAGGCAAGCTATTTGCCAATGGAGGTAAACAACCATAAACCGTAGTTTTCATTTTGCTTCAATTCTTGGCTACTTTTCGCTGACTCGATTTGTTAAATGCAGGCATGCAAGATTGTTGAGGGACAACGGTACACAAAGAGACTGAACGAGAAACAGATCACTGCTCTCTTGAAAGTTACATGCCAGAGGCCAAGAGACAGAGAAAACGATATTTTGAAGACGGTCCAACACAATGCGTATGATCAAGATCCCTATGCTAAGGAGTTTGGTATGAATATAAGCGAGAAGTTAGCTTCTGTTGAAGCTCGGATTCTTCCAGCTCCATGGGTAATTACACTTAAACAAAGTATCTGAATATTCTCAAAACTATGATACTATTATGCTATGCTCATTCGCCTCTCTTTGCTTTGCTTGACTACAGCTCAAGTACCACGAGAACGGGAAAGAAAAAGATTGTCTTCCACAAGTCGGTCAATGGAATATGATGAACAAGAAGATGATCAACGGGATGACAGTGAGCAGATGGGCTTGTGTTAACTTCTCACGAAGTGTTCAAGAGAATGTTGCTCGTGGATTTTGTAACGAGCTTGGTCAGATGTGTGAAGTCTCAGGCATGGTAAATAATATTCCCGTCTTTTCTTTCTTGCTGCATTTTTTTTTTTTTTTTGAAGTTTCTTGTTTGCTTATCACAAAGCTTTTCTTGGTTTGTTACATTGTAGGAGTTTAATCCAGAACCAGTGATTCCGATATACAGCGCGAGGCCTGATCAAGTAGAGAAAGCTTTGAAGCATGTTTATCACACTGCGATGAACAAAACCAAAGGCAAAGAGTTAGAGCTTCTGTTGGTGATTTTACCTGATAACAACGGCTCACTTTACGGTATCATCATCATCATCATCATCATCATCTCCACATTCATAAATCTTAAGTCTTTTCGTCGTCTTGAGTATGGTAACGATGAGACTGAAATGCTTCTTGTTAATCTCAGGGGATCTTAAGAGAATCTGCGAAACCGAGCTTGGTTTGATATCTCAATGCTGTCTCACAAAACATGTGTTCAAGATTAGCAAACAGTATCTTGCAAATGTATCCCTTAAAATCAATGTCAAGGTGAATGCTTTTTTACCACTAAACTGAAAATTTTCTGATTGATCTTGCATTATGAACCTAAGATCTTTCTATTGTTGTTTTCAGATGGGAGGAAGGAACACAGTTCTGTTAGACGCCATAAGCTGTAGAATCCCGTTGGTTAGCGATATACCGACGATTATATTTGGCGCAGACGTGACTCATCCAGAGAACGGAGAAGAGTCAAGCCCTTCAATCGCCGCTGTAAAGATTATACAGCAACCTTGATTGCTTTTATGAAGAAGTGGAACATCGAAATTCATTCGACTCCGTTTTTGTCTTTTTTTTTGTTAGGTTGTTGCTTCTCAAGACTGGCCTGAAGTCACAAAATATGCTGGTTTGGTTTGTGCTCAAGCTCATAGACAAGAACTCATACAAGATTTGTATAAAACATGGCAAGATCCTGTACGAGGCACCGTTAGTGGCGGTATGATCAGGTAATAAAATCGCCATACCTCAGTTTCTGCGGTTTAAAGTTACCGGTGACTCACAAGTTTGCTCTTTTGCAGGGACCTTCTGATCTCATTCAGGAAAGCAACAGGGCAGAAACCGCTTCGAATCATCTTTTACCGGTCGGTTTCTCTTTACTCATTTCATCAGTAAACCGTTTATCTGTTTACTGTTTCTTATTGGTGTGTTGCTCGCTCAGTGATGGAGTAAGCGAAGGACAGTTCTATCAAGTTTTGCTCTACGAGTTGGATGCAATCCGTAAGGTAAATTACTTGTGTGTTTTCTGCTTCTTTCCCTCTGATTCTTGTATGAGTTTACAGCAGAACATTTGTTTATGGGCTTGTGTTTTTTAGGCTTGTGCGTCGCTTGAACCGAATTATCAGCCACCGGTGACATTCATCGTTGTACAGAAGAGGCACCACACTCGTTTGTTCGCTAATAACCACCGAGACAAAAGCAGTACTGACCGCAGCGGAAATATCTTACCTGGTGAGTTCTTGAAAACGGTTTCAAGAAGAAGATCATAACAGAAATAACTAACTAACAAACTAACTGTTTCTTTGCCGCCTTTTTTTTTTTTTTTAATTTTGTTCAGGAACTGTTGTTGACACCAAAATATGTCATCCAACCGAGTTCGACTTCTACCTTTGTAGCCACGCGGGTATACAGGTGCGAAACGACTACCCGGAATACGACATTTTTGCTTTAACCAAACGAAGATAATGTAACTTTCTCTGTGTTATTGTATGATATAGGGAACAAGCAGGCCTGCTCATTACCATGTTCTTTGGGACGAGAACAACTTCACAGCGGATGGTATTCAGTCTCTGACTAATAATCTCTGTTATACTTATGCGCGATGCACCAGATCAGTCTCTATAGGTAAATAACGACACTTCTTCTTCCTTAAATCCTCAAATCAAATGAGTTCTGCGTATTCATATGTTTTTGGTTTTGCTGTTGTGTGTAGTTCCTCCGGCGTATTATGCACATCTTGCGGCATTTAGAGCACGTTTCTACATGGAACCGGAGATAATGCAAGATAATGGATCACCGGGGAAAAAGAGCGCGAAAGCAACGACTGTAGGAGATTCTGGTGGCGGTGGCGGTGTGAAGCCTTTACCGGCTTTGAAGGAGAATGTGAAGAGAGTGATGTTCTACTGCTGAAGAAGTCCCACATCCCTGGATGAAGTAGTTTCGGCCTTAGATTTGCCATTGTTTGTAGATATGTTGGTTTGGATTTTAGGGACTAGGGTTTTATCTAGGGTTGTGTTTTAGCTCAGGAGTAGTAACGTTGATGCAATGGCTGTGTGCCTACGGTTCTATGGTGTTTTACGCCGGTTTCTCCATTGTTGCAATGTTGTAAGCTTTTCTTAAGATCTTAAAAGACTAATTAGTGTAAAGGAGAACTCTGTTCACAGCTTTAAAATTTTAGTAACTCAAGACTTGCATAAATTATCAAAGTTAAGTCTTTAGCGAACGAATTTTATCATTTTCAGCCAAAAAAACTTCAGAACTGAACCTGGAGAATCACAAAAATGATAATTTCAGCCGAGTTCAGAACTTCAGAAGTGATGTGGTATATTGGTTTAATAAAAAAAAACTCCAAAACTGATAATTTCACTATAAAGTCACTGGTAACTCCAAAGTGATCTATTTTATAATTTAAGACTTAACTTTTCAGAGTCTTAAAACATTACATTATGCTGTCCTAAAAATGAGATTGAGATGAACACCTTTGCGTCCATTTGTAATTTGAATCTGTCTAAATTCGTTTATTCACCTTCTTTCCTTTTTTTACTTAGGTTTGAACATTCAATTTGAACCGAACCAAACTTTTTGATTTTCATTCGGTATAACAGAGAATCCGGTTTTGTAAATTATACCTTTAGCCCTAACTAAACCGGGTCGAGACATGCTTCCATGTGAGAGAATTCCGATTCACACTCGCTTCTTCTTGGTTCTTCATCTCCTCCCTCCATTGATTTTTCGTAAGCAAGCTTCTTCAGTCTTCCTCGTAAGTTTCTTCTATTCACTTATTACATATCTTCATTTTTCCATTGATTTTTTTCTTAGGAGTGATTAAGTTTAGAGATTCATAAACCCGCTCTAATCGCAAACCGTTAAGATTTCGAATCGAGAGATTATGTCTAGGAGATGGAATCTAGTCATGGGATCGTTTCGTCTTGCTCATCGCGGTGATGTACGAACCCTAATTTCAAGTGCCGTATGCAATCGCTCAGTTTGCACAGCCTCAAAGGATCTTCCGTCAGCTTACTTAGAACAGTACGAATCATCATCGAATCATGGCGCTGTGGATGAGAGTCATGTTCTCGCTGAGCTATCTTCACTGCTTCCGTTTTCATCTAAACTCTCAGTAGCAAAAGACGACAGTGTTTCGAAGAATCAAATAGCCATTGTTGATTCGTTTTTGTCGCCAGAGGAAAAACTCAGAGGTGTGTTTCTTCAGAAACTGAAAGGGAGATCTGCAATAGAAAAGGCTTTGAGTAGTCTTGGTATTGGTTTGAGTATTGACATTGTTGCTAGTGTTGTGGATAGAGGGAATTTAAGTGGTGAAGCAATGGTTACCTTCTTCAGTTGGGCGATTCGCGAGCCTGGTGTATCTAAAGATGTTGATAGCTATTACGTGATTCTAAGAGCGCTAGGAAGAAGAAAGTTTTTCTCTTTCATGATTGATGTTTTGCGGGAAATGGCGTGTGAAGGTGTTACTCCTGATCTGCAGTGCTTAACCATTGCTATGGACAGTTTCACTAGAGCTCATTATGTGCGTAGAGCGATGGAATTGTTCGATGAAAGCGAAGGTTTTGGTGTGGAATGTAGTAGTACCGAGTCTTTCAATGCGTTGTTGCGGTGTCTCTGCGAGCGTTCGCATGTGACTGCTGCGAACTCGGCTTTTAATGCAAAGAAAGGGAAGGTAGCTTTTGATAGTTGTACTTATAATGTTATGATTAGTGGATGGTCGAAGCTCGGCGAGGTTGAAGAAATGGAAAAGGTTCTGAAGGAGATGGTTGAGAGTGGGCTTGGTCCCAACTGTTTGTCTTTCAGCTACCTTATCCAAGGGTTGGGAAGAGCTGGTCGTGTTAGTGACTCCGTTGAGGTCTTCGATAACATGAAGCAAAAGGGTTGTGTTCCGGACGCTAATGTTTACAACGCAGTGATCTGTAATTTCATGTTTGCTCGAGATTTTGATGAATCTGTTAGGTATTACCGAAGGATGATCGATGAGGAGTGTGAGCCTGACTTGGAGACCTATTCCAAGCTTGTTTCCGGGCTTATTAAAGGCCGTAAGGTTGCAGATGCGCTTGAGATATACGAAGAGATGTTGTCAAGAGGGATTGTTCCCACCACAGGGCTTGTTACCTCTTTCCTCAAGCCGCTTTGCAGCTACGGTCCACCACACGCTGCAATGGTTATCTATCAGAAAGCGAGGAAAGCCGGGTGTAAGATATCGGAAAGCGCGTATAAGCTGTTGCTCAAGCGGCTATCGGGGTTTGGAAAATGTGGGATGCTGTTGAACGTGTGGGACGAAATGCAGGAGTGTGGATATCTTTCCGATGTGGAAGTCTATGAGTATATCGTGGATGGGCTCTGTAACATTGGACATTTGGAGAATGCTGTGCTTGTGATGGAAGAAGCCATGCGCAAAGGGTTTTGCCCAAACCGCCTTGTTTATAGTAGGATTAGCAATAAACTCATGGCTTCTAATAAAACAGAATTGGCTTATAAGCTGTTTCGGAAGATCAAAGAGGCTCGTGTTAAAGAAAATGCTCGCAGATTCTGGCGAAGAAACGGGTGGCACTTTTGAACTTGATGCTCTGTTGTATGTTCACAGGGAAACCGGAAAAAATATCATAGTCTTTTGAATATGTGAAAACTTCACCCGCATGATCACATCTTCTCCAACTTTAACTCTAGTAAATTGTAATAGAGAACAACTTCAAAGTTATATTCAGTTTGCATTCTTACCTTGATTAAACCCTTTTGGTGGGTGGCTTAAGCTCGGAAGCATACTTGTTCCTTTCTAGGTTGCTGCCGGAAGATTTCAGTAAGCGAAATTTCGTAGAGTGTTCTGAATGGAGGCAGTGATTAGGAAATGGCAGCAGAAGTTGAGAAAAGGGAAGGAGGAGATGGAAATGTGGGAAGCGCTTCAAGTTCGATGGGTTTCGCTCTTCAGAAACGCTTCTGCTATCATCCAGAGATTACAGGTAGCTAGGGTTCTTGCGTTTGTTGTTCATTTTTTTTCTTTTCAAAAACTGTAATGTATGTATTTTTTTTTTGTTGGTTTGAGAGTAGGATATGCAAAATCCTGTGAGGTATGGAGCTTTGAGATGCGTGAAAGGGATTGAAGACGCTTTAGTGCAGAAACAAATGGATCATCTGGAGTCTCTTCTGCTTTCTATGAAAAACATTTTGTAAGTATTTTTCTTTTGTTAGAATGTTGCTGACATGAGAGTTTAGGATTCTTCTAGATTGTAACTTTATGGGTGGTTATGATGGAAGAGAGGAATTCGGGCGATGTGTTTCGACGTTTGAGAAGCTACATCGAGACGGTACGTCGCAGTTACTCAAGATGGAACAGAGCAAGTTGCGAGTAAGGGAACGGATTGGAGTAAAACCTTGCATTGCAGATTGCTTGGAAGGACTTTCTCTTCTTTATGAGATGCATGACTCAGAGTAAGCAAACAGAATCTGCTAATTATTTAGTTACAATCATCATATTGTTTTAATAGTTTGTATTGTGCTTTAAAAATCCTGCAGATACCATCTTAAATCTTCAATCTTTTCCGCACTTTCATGTCTTATCCTGAAACCAAGGTAATGAGAATACTCTATTGCCTTTGTTCAAACTAATTTGGCAAGTTTAAAACTTGGTCTTTATGTTCTTGTTTACTGTTTGTATGATAGTCCTGATGATCTAAATGCGCTACAATGCCTTGTGGTTGATCAGCCGAATATCCCGAAAGACGAAGGTAAAGACATTGACAAACAAACGCGCATTCGTCTTCTTCGATTGTTTTGTTTGTGTTTTGAGTTTGATTTTAGGGGTATCTCTTGTGCAGTGCAACACATCTTCGATGTAATATTCGCGGAAGAGATCAAATGATGTAAAGAGGAAGTGGTTTATTTATTTATTGTTATAGTTTAGGGAGATGAAATCATTTATTTATGATTATGTGCTTCGATTATCCAAATATTAATTTGATGATTGTTTATCAAAAACCTTTTGAATCCTTATTTTATTTTATTTTTTGAACAATTTTTCATTAAAATAAAACTCGGACTACAAGAGACGACTCTTTGCCAAAGAGTAGGAATAGGAGAACCTTGTAACAAAGATGAAAGACAAAACATTAAAAGGATATGTTATACAGTTTAAACCATAGATATAAACTGGAAGTTTCTTTAAAAGCGAGATCGTTTTGAAAACGATAAAGGAGAGAAGCGAGTTTAGAGATACGCCGGTAAGTAGGCAATAATCTAGAACTGCAAATGTGAATTCGGAGATACATCGGTAAGTTGGCAACACTCCTTAACTCAAGTAGGTGGTGAAGTCCGACAAAGACCCGGCTGTTGTTCCGGTAAATTTGACAAAAAACTAGCTGAAGATGTGTCGACTGCTATACAAATGCATGAGAATGACAAAGCTTAGGCGGGAATTAGTGGGCCATGTGAAGATGAGTGAAAAATCATAGTAAGGTTCAGGTCCAAAAGAAGATAGTCGGCTGGCCCATAAACAAAGGCTGCTAGAAGATGCTCTCTTGGTTGTTGAGTTTATTGTGGTGTTCTTGAGTTCATGTCGAAATTGAGTATTTGATTGATACTGGGCATTGAAAACCCTTTGATTCCGTGTTTTCTGTGTTAATTCGTCGCTGTTGGTTTCGTGGTTGTGTCGAGCGACACCCTTTGGTGTGTCGGTCGACACCTAGCAGGCATGTCGAGTCACACCAAGGGGGTGTCGGTCGACACGAGTACTGTTTTGCGGGTTTTGCTGTTGTGTTTATGTGTTGCTGGTTATTGCTGTTGTCTTGTGATCTGTGTATTCGGCCTGTAGGCGGTCTGATCGACTCACTAAATATTTATGATAATACTTACGCATCTCATTCGTATTGTGATGCAGGTAAAAGAAATGTTTAACCGCGGAATGATGAAGGATGAAGAGATGATATGATGTTATTGATGCTTATTCTTTTATGGCTAGCAAACCGTTTTTAGGTTGTTACATTTATTTATAACTTTGATGTTTTGGTCGTTTGATGTTGCGCATATTGTTATTTGATTCATTGATTTATTGGTTTATTTACTGAGTTATTTATTTTAAGACTTCCGTTGAGTATTGATTTAACTAAAAAAAAAAAACTTGGTTATTTCAATTAGACTGTGTGTTTACAGTGTCGCCCATTTGTCTTGATTTTATGTTTGATTTTGTGTTAATTTGTGTGTAAGGTCTCTCATTTTATGAAATGAATGTATCTTAGAATCTCTTGTAGATATTTATCTGCTACTTTATCTTTTGATAAAATGGTAAATTTTTCTTTTGGTTATTGGAACATTACATTTTTTGTTTACAATTTTAGTAATCTCTATCTTCAATAGAAAAATAATGATCATCTTTGTTTTGGTCCTTGTATGTCATAATGTCTCTCATTTTAAGAATTAGATGTGTTCTGGAGTCTTATGTAGATATTTATTTTGATATGCGAGACTCGTCCATATTAGTTATGGCTGTAGTTTCCTTGAGTGTTGATCAATGTAAATATTTTGCATTATGCTCAACATTGATCAGTGTTGATCAATGTAAATATTAGTTATGGCTGTAGTTTCATCTTTGCTGATTATTTTGTGACATCCTCACATTATAACACCTGCATCATACACTGATTATTAATGGACAAGAAAACAACATTTATTGTTGATTGTTTGTTTATGATTTACAACTTGAATACCGATGTTAGGTTTTTTTTTTATTGTGTTTTAGATTACAATATCTGTCTAGTGAATATGAATATTCACATTTCTTGCATTTTTACTGATTTTTTTTTCCCTAACAAGTTAATTTGTTTTAATTACATTATTATTAGAACTGTAGTTGATCTTTTTTTTCCCTAACTTCTTAATTTTTTAAACTACACTTTTCTATGATTAATGTCAAAATCAAGCAATTTGCATAATCCCAAATATTATCGTCCTCATTCAGGCTTGTGGAATAGATGCTTTCATTTTTATTTTATTTTGCTGTTTAGGTCAATATTCTCTAAACCGTCATTTGCTTTGACAAATGTTACTTTTGATATTTTTCTGCTATAATATACAAGTTATTTAACATATTTATAAATATAACTGAAAGTTTAAGGATAAATAAAAATTTGGTTCTTTTTTGCTTTTTTTGTTGTTGTTTCCTACTATAACATAGTTTCAAGAATAACTATGTTGCATCGAATATCGTTGATATTTTTGTTTTAGCTATTAACTAGGTGGGAAAAAACCCAACCAAACGAAACCAATTGAATTCAAACCCATTCAAACCAAATCATAAAATATACAACCCATTTGGTTGAAATTTTTATCAACCCAATGGTATATTGATAACATATATGTTTTTAGTTAATCAATTTTATATTATGTAAAATTTTATTATTTGAAACAACCAGTATTTTTTAATTATTATTAATTATCATTGTGGAATTTCTTGAAAGAAATCAATAATAATAAATCAAATAATCAGTTCAACAAATAAATCCAATAATAATAAATAACTCTATCAACCTAAACACCAGGTTTACCACATTATTAAAATAAATCTAGCATCCTAAAACTGACGGTTTACTAGCCACATAAGAATCAATAAAACCAACATCTTATCATCCTCATCGTCTCTCGGCCTCATTCCGCGGTTGAACATTCTTGTTACCTGCATCACATTGAAATGAAGATGCGTAAGTATTATCATAAATACTTAGTGAGTGGATCATCCTGCCTACAGGTCATGTACGTTAACCACTAGACAACACATCACTCAATAAGAACAATAACCAACAGCAGCAAAAGACAACAACTCAAACTCGCAACTGTGTCGATCGACACCCCTCTCGGTGTCGATCGACACCATAAAGGGTGTCGCTCGACCCCGGCCTCTCTGTGTCGGCCAACACCAAAAAAGTGTCGCTCGACACAGCACCGACGCCTTGAAGCCAACAACAACGAAACATCACAGAAACATGAAATCAAAAGGATTCAACACCCTAAAACGATTATAAACTCAAAGCCACGAAAAACAGCTTAAGAACAACTCGAAAAACTCAACAATAAACTCAATCCAAGCAAACTCTAGTGATTCACGGACCCACAGTCACGCATTCACCTTAGGAAGGATTGAACAAGGGAAAGGAAGATGAACAGGGAAGAACAACATCATATCTCCCAGAAACTCTGAAAATCACCTCCAAATCGCCCTTCTTCTCTCTGGAAAGTTTATGTCTCCAAAATTGTGTCTTCTGCGCGGCCACAACATTTTTATTCGAGAAGATAGAGTTTCCACGCCCTAAACCGACCAAATAAGCTGACTTAAATCGAACCGGTCGAACTCTCGATAACCGGTGTCGATCGACACCCTCCCTGGTGTCGGTCGACACCACTCTACCAAAGCGACAACACACGCGTCAATCGAACTAAACCGGAATTGATTCCACAAACCGGTGTCGATCGACACCCCTACTGGTGTCGCTCGACACCAATTGTCCATGGCAATTTTACAGATTTTTCTATACAATGCTTGAACTTTTAGACCGACGGCCCAACAATCAAACAAGAACATGCGCTGCCAACCCGAGATTCACACCATATAGAGCATATGCTACTATTCCCGAACACTTGATGTCGTCCGACACTTCTTCCAAAGCAACACTTCAGGTTTGCGGATATTACATTATTAATTTATTACCACGGTTTCCATCTTCTATGTGACATCTTATAACTTTTTTTAAAATTATAACTATTTTTATAAATAATATTTAATTAATTTAATTATCTAAAGCTATTACCCAAAAAAATGTAGTAAAACATTCTTTTAGTTTTTAACACCTTCACACGTTTTGTTTGTAGATAGAAAGCATGAGATTTTGGGTATTCGAATCGGGTTCTGTATGACCTAATTGCTTCCCAGTATTTCGTAAATGTTTAGGTTCAGTTTCAGAACTGATTATTATGCAAAAACTTTTGATTATGGTTCGGTCTCGGGTATTTATTACCTGATAATCCGAAAATATACTCCAACCTCGAAAATATATCTAAAAAATCAGAAAAATATTTGATAGATAAAAAACAAATTAGAAATCTTGAAAATATATTCGAAAAACTAAAGAGAATACATCATAACACTAAAAGTATATCAACAATATCCGTAATCAGTTCAGTTGTGGGTGTTACCTGATAGTCTGATACCCACAAGTCGTATAATGAAACTAATCGGTTGCATGTATTTTGGGTGGGTTTGGGTTTAGGGATTAAAATACATGCAATATATCTCATGTTTATAATATTGTTTTCTTATATCTATATCTATGTGGTTTTATAAAAAAAATATCTTGACATCAATTCGTTTGTTTTACATTTACATTTGCAAGTTGAGTACAATGATTTCTTTTTTGGAAATTTTTTAAAATACCACAAAAAAAAATTTATGATCCATATCAGTAGGTTTATTATACTATTTGTACCATTAAAACAGATTTTTTCTAAAATAACATAAACTTAAAAACCCTATATCTAAAATGAGGAGCGATTGTAGCCGTCGCCGTCACTAGGAGGAAATATGCATGCAACCACTCATGTGACCAGAACCACCACTCTCCGAGGAGGAACAATTCACTCTTACACACTGCTAGCAAGAAAAAGAAGACAGATTGAGGAAGCCGTCAGAAGTCCCTTTTGCAGAGCCGTTTACGCACTCAACCACATAACTTTATGTTCAAGCTACCAAGAACTCTACGCTACTGCAACCAAGAAATCCATATCGCCTACTTTTCTGGGTATACAACAGCCATAGTGTTCCTTTATAGATGTCGAGTGTTGTACCTATATGATGAACCCAATTTATGAATTCGTTGTTGAGCATTCAAGTTTTTGTTTTAAAACATCAAGAAAGTCTATTACATGAACAAGATCCAGCGCATGATTATCTCACAAAGATAAATCCATTTTTACGTTTTGTTTGGATTGTCCCTGCAAGTACACCAGCTTTCTTTCATATGGTTTGATGCATCAAAAAATTTCATACTGTATAAAACAAACATCTTGCTTGGCCGTAATTTACAGAAAGGCCACCAAGTTCTGTGTATTTCGTGACAATGCCGATGAGAAAAAATTAGCCATAGGCTAAGGCGTTAACTCGCATGCGTTCACTTTTGCAAACTGTCTTAATAACGTCTAGGTAATTACCAGTTACTAGAGATTGAAGCCCCGCGCGGGGCTTACAATAATTTTTTATGTTTGTTTTATCATTTAATTTGAATTTTTATTATTTTGTGTTAACTTAACAAAATATATATTTACCTTTTCTATTGTAGTATTTGAACATGACGGCCCGGCCTTTGATTATTTTATACAATTTTAGTTTTGTAAATTAAAATGTTATTTTTAAAATTAACATGTAATAATCCTTAAAATTTTCAATCTCTTACCTCTAATTTTCCATTAGCTTTCTACTATGTTAACAAAATTATATTATATATTTTTTAACTCGTCAACACATTACAATTTTTTTTTAAAGATAAATCTTCTATGCAAATTTTTGATTAATAAGATAACTATAAACTCTTTCAAATAAAATATAGCATTACTTTTCCCCAACATATATTACAACTTTCATTAATTTTTAATACTAATTAATTTATCACATATTTTATATTTATTAATTATTTTGTGTATTTTTCTTATTTTTATATGTAGAAAAATATAAATAGATGAGTTAAATGAGTAGTTTAATTATGATTTAATGCTAAACTACTGAGGTGGACAGTTTAGAAGGAGAGAAAACTCTCCTATTATATATAAGATTTTTTATGTTTGTTTTATCATTTAATTTTAATTTTTATTATTTTGTGTTAACTCAACCACTTATACTAAAAATATTTAATAGCTTTTTTTATTACGACGTTAAATTTGTATTTCATTTTCAACTTTCTTTTCTAAAATTTAACATGTTTTAAATATTTTACTTGTTCAGTTCCATTAAATTATAAATAGCATTTGGCTCAAAAAAATAATTCTTAAACATTGTGTAGAATCATATTTTTACTCGAAAAATGGTACAAAATATATATTTACCTTTTCTATTGTAGTATTTGAACATGACGGCCCTTGATTATTTTATACAATTTTAGTTTTGTAAATTAAAATGTTATTTTTAAAACTAACATGTTATAATCCTTAAAATTTTCAATCTCTTACCTCTAATTTTCCATTAGCTTTCTACTATGTTAACAAAATTATATTATATATTTTTTAACTCGTCAACACATTACAATTTTTTTTTAAAGATAAATCTTCTATGCAAATTTTTGATTAATAAGATAACTATAAACTCTTTCAAATAAAATATAGCATTAATTTTCCCCAACATATATTACAACTTTCATTAATTTTTAATACTAATTTATGACATGTTTAATATTTATTAATTATTTTGTGTATTTTTCTTATTTTTATATGTAGAAAAATATAAATAGCTGAGTTAAATGAGTAGTTTAATTATGATTTAATGCTAAATTGCTAAGGTGGACAGTTTAGATGGAGAGAAAACTCTCCTATTATAAGATAACTGTTTCAAAGCTTTGAACATGAAATTTTCAGAGCCCCAAACTAAATAAAATATTAATTTTAAAATCGATAAATAGAAATTTAAAAATACTTTTATTGTGTAAATATTATAAAGGTATTGTTAATTTTAATTCGTAATACATATTTAATAGTTTGACAAAGAAAAACATGTATAAGATTAATAATTTTACTTTACATTGTTTACAACTAATAACAAAAGTAAATTGAAGTAAGAATTAATGAATTTTGTTATTCTTTTTCAAAAGTTTGTTTTTTTTTCTCTTAGAAAATAGCTATAAGTATCTATTTTGTGTTGGCAAACAAAAAGCTATAATCATTTTTTAAAAATAAGGCCATTTAAAACAATTGAGGCCCCATTAATTTGCATCATAAAATTTTGCTTATCCGGCTAGCTATGACTAGAGACAATTTTTCTGGCATGATATTATCCATGTAACAGACTTCTGAAATTACTCGGGGACTATATATTGTCTATCGAACGATCTTGATATTTTGTAGTAGAAAAAAATAAAAAAATAAAAAAGAATTCACAAGTGTCTTGAATTTTGAAACGTCTAAATTTTTTTATTTTTTTAATGACTAGAGGGTTATATTTTTTCATGTCTTGGACTAGGGCATCTCAATCATTATGGTTAAATTTCAATTGGGATCACTTTTATTTAAAATAATTAGATAAAGTTTAGACAAAGTTCAAGCACATTTAAAATACAACACACAAGAAAGGCCGAAGTCCCAAACCCTAGCAATTCANAAAAAAAAAAAAAAAAAAAAAAAAAAAAAAAAAATACAACACACAAGAAGTAAATTGTGACAGTGAAATCCGAGGTTCAGTCTTATCCAGCACAATTTTGAGTCGCATCAACAAAAATGAAAATAAATTGGACTGTTTCGAATTCTAAAAATGTGAACTGGACGAAAGCAGAAACAGTTATGTCGGGGTAAGGGGTTTGGATCTGCAATAACTGTCTTGAAACCCACAAAATTGAAAAGCTTAACTAGCAGCATCGAGACCCACAAGACAGACATACAATGACACTTATGTCGGCTTAAGATACAAACATGTACATAACTCCACAAGTACGCTCGTACTTGTCTATATACGAAAAATACACACTTAGTTACTCTTAGATTTCCCAAGATTTCCCAACAAATTAATTAGTACTCTCTCCATTTCATATTAGTTATTATTTTAGAGTTAAATTTTTATTTCATATAACTTGTCATTATGCAAATTTATTACTCCCTCTGTTCTACAATATATTCTCTATGTTTCAGAAAACTTGATGTTTTAGTAAAATGTATCTGCAATTATTTGAATGTATCTGCACTCAAAACACATTCAGATATATCCAAATAATTGCAGATACATTTTTCTAAAATATCAAGTTTTATGAAACAGAAGAAGTAAGATATTTTGATTTTTTCACAAATATTAAGAAACATTTAATGTTTTGCTTTATGTTTTAACTCAACTGTTTTTAGGTTAATATTAACCAATAGTAGCTCAAATGTTCAAATAAACATAATAAATATTTTTTGAAGTTTGTAATATACAATCATCAATTAACAAAAAGTAATTTAAAAATCTAAAACATCTTATATTGTGGAATAAGAAAAAAAACTAAAACATCTTATATTTATGAACGAAAGGAGTAATTCTGAATATTGATACCGAATATGTTTGGATAAATAACTTTTTTGTGGGATAGATACTTTGTTTTTAACCCAATTGTATGATAAATCAGTTGATCAATTACTGATTTGTTCATTATTCACCAAGATACAAATTAATGGTCGATGCTTCTTTTTGATTAACCTGAACCTTAACTGAGCTTTAATGAAATCAAATGTTCTCAGGTTAATTAGATCCTAATAGCTAATAGCCATTAGTAATCTTAATATTTCACACACACACACACACACATGTACATATATAAATACATAAACTCATAAGATAGATGATGCCAATGAGTGATGACTTACAATTTAAGGGACCATGTAGAAATATTGAGAGACTTTCTTGATTCAAGATCCACTCTTTCTTGATATCGCGACACTTTGGATTGGAGATTTGATCAAATTAGTAGAGTCTATAGTTTTTATATATATAGAAATTACCAAAATGGGATTAGGATTAGGGTTTTATTGATGCAGCCATCAACGGGTGAAACTGCCACATGATCTGATCTTAACTGCTGATCAAATATATATAGAGAGAAGTTTAGATCATGCTGGCAGCTTCATCAGATGCTGGTGCACCTCTCTGCACAGGATTATTACCATATATGCATGGAAGTACTAATACTATACAAACTAGAGAGACTGAGCGATAATGAGAAGAAGAGAACGATGAAGAAGCTGATTTAAATAGACTTTCTTAATTAATATATATATTTTAATAAAAGAATCATAAGTATACATACATTGAATATAAGGGTATCCATCCATGTAGGTCACTCAAAGGCTATTTGAGTTAGCTACATGAGTGAGATTGGGAAGATAAAAAATCTAAAGTTAGATAGAGACTTAGAGTTAACAAATTTAAGTTATACATTTATATTATTGTTATGATGAATATATATATATATATAGAACGATGAGCCAACAATTAGTTAATTGTATTTACACTGTATAGTTAGTTCATCGGCAAAACAAGTTAATGAGAATTTGAGACAACAAAGATGAGCAAATTAGAATGATGGATTTTTTACCATACTATATAAACAATCAATAAAAAGTGAGATTAATTAGTTGCATCAAATTGATGGCATCTAATATAATATAAGTTACAAAATAGGGATGGTGACTTGTGAGGTATCGTATATGGACAACTAATTGGATATTCAAATATGAACTATTGCTTTGATATAATTAAGTATTGTCAGTGTGATTATTCAATCAACTAATTGATGCTTTTGTTTTCACTTTTCAGCACATAGTTTAGGCACATACCTTTGTAGGCATTATTATAATTAATGCACCTAACTTATTTTATGACATAAACTCAATTAGAGCGATGATAATTTGTCCATAAGTGACCAAGGAAAAAGTAAGTACTAGATAAGAATCTCTTAAGAAGTTGTCTCCGTTCATAGTATTTAGATTTATATATGTTACCTTAGCAATTGGGAAAACTCAGTAATTATTAGTTATTGGAAGAAACAAATTAATCATAAGAATAATATATGTCACCCGACAACATTCGAACAAAATTACTATATTAACATTTGAATGAAATTAAAATTTACATCTTCTTCGATGGATACCATGAAAAATCTAAAATTGTATTACTAATTCTTATATACATAAAAACCTTAATAAGTCCAAATTTAAACCTAACCAAAAAAACAAAAAACTGATATCAAACCTAAATTTAACTGGAAACTACTAAATTTATTTGATTAAAACCATACCACACAAAAATTAATTATATATCAATTTAATTTTGCAGTGTTATTTATAAACTAAAAAAAAATTTAACCGAAAAAATTGAACTTAACCAGAACAAAAATCAGAATTAAACTGTATAAGCTATAGTTAACTATAAAATTACATTTTTGATTTTATTTAATACTTTGTAAAAATGATATTTAACCCTGCAAATAACGCTGGAAAAACATCGAAATTATATATAAAAGAAAATGTGTGGAAATCTATACTATAAAAGTAGAATAACTTCTCTCCAGGTGATGACACATCAGCAATTTTGTTTGCTGTGAACATGACATGTGGCATTAAAAAAAAAAAACTGTTTTTGTGACTTTTTATATTCTGTATTCAATATTTCAATATATATCTTCACATTATTAATAATATAATTATAAGTTTTCATGATTTTAAATTACAAAATAAAGTTGGTTTTTCGTATGCATCTCAAAAAATTATTTTTGAATCTCTTTGCAACTCATTTTACGGTTTTGGAAAGCTAATATTCCGATAAGAATTAATAGATACTTAAAAATCAATATTTAATCAAGTGAAACAAAAAAAACTTAAACTGAATGTATTTTGGGTTCAAATTTATAAGTTATAGTTAAACCTTTTGATTGTTGTGAGCATAACACGTGGCATCTTGAAAAAAAAAATGTTTCATGACTTTTCAGTTTTTGTATTCAAGGTATTCTTCATATTCTCAGGTTTGAATAACAATTCCGAGTAAAATAAATGAAAATTAGTCTTCGAAAATTTCAATGAAAATAATAATAATAATAATAATAATAATAATAATAGTAATAATAACTAAGTATTCATTAAAATTAGTCTTCGAAAATTCAAATAATAATAATAATAATAATAATAATAACAACTAAGTATTCATTAAGTATATTTACAAATTTGTGTGTAAAATTTTGTTCATTTGTTTATATATTGAAATATGCAAATATATTACGTGTAAATGATATAATTGTAGAGGATAAATATAGTTTATGTATAAAAAATAATATTCAAAATATACTTATAAAATTTAGGATCGGATAATCGTACGAATAAGAGCTGATAGCTAAAAATATTACTTTTAAAATTTCAGAATTAAATCACTTTACAAAAAAATGTTGTAGATCATTAGTATAATAATAGAATTTTTAAAAATTATATATAAATACATGTAATTAAATTAAATTAATGAAGTTTAAAATTTGATATAGTTGTTAACCCGCGCATTGCGCGGGTCAAATTTCTAGTAACTTTAAAACAAAAAAAAAATCCGATTGATACGAACGAATCTAAATTTAATGTGAGACTCATTGAATTGGTTATACGAAAGTGGCTATGTACTTATTATGTACATGAAAAAGTTCATAACCATTGACACCTTTATAAATATGATACAGTCACAAGGGTTGCGCAAAACATATATATGTATATGGTTTTTCATTTTTTACCAACGTTTTTGAAGATCTTCTGTGGAGTTCGCCTATACAAAATCTTGCAGTTTATTGTATGTTCAGACGTTTTTTTGTGTGTGCAGTGATCGAAAGTTGTTTTTTTTTCTTCGTATCTCAAAAGATATTTCGTAACACCTAAATGAATAAATCATCTAATTACATATCTCTTCCCTACCTTTTACCTCTTTGATTTAGCACAGTTATACAAAGATATACTAATTATTGATACGGTAAATATGGATTAATGTGAAACTTATTAGTCTGGCATTTTGCTCTTTTACCTAACTTGCCGACAAACACCAGCATTATTCTTTTGTAACATCCATGACATATATAACACTACAAAAGTTATATTATTTATATAGATACCAAGTTAGATACCATCTGTCTTTTTCAATGAGACACAAACACATAAACATGCATATATATTCATGGGTGATGCTTGTTATCGATCTCCAACTTTGATTGGTGAACTATAGAAAATACTACGAAGAATAGTTAGCAAAAATGGTTTTTAGTGGTCAGAATCATTATAATAAAATATGAGTTATGTAATAATAAGATTAGATCGAGAAGGTTCAAGTGTTGACAAGCTTAATAAAGTTAATGGTATGAGTTCACACCGCTAACCTAACCTTATGTATGTTTAAAAGTGAAGAACCATTTAGTGGCCTTTAACGTGGCCCTGCTTTAATATGGGCTTTCAATGGTTAGACAAGGCATTGACATCATCGCTTAACTGTGTTATGTGCGTGATGGCACATAAACTTTTAGAAGTAGATAAACCAAATAAATTCGATTAGGAAACCCAACTTGAGTTTTATGCAGATAAACAAATATGAGTAAGAAAACAAAAACTTTTTTTTTATTTATGGATTCGAGAAACGCAAACAGAGAAACAACCAACATTAGGAAACTCTCATTATATTAACGAAACAAAGAGTCTCGTCTTGTGTTTCTCAAAGTTTCACAAAACTCGACATCCATCCCAAATCCCACACCATTTAACATGTACATAAACGCAACAGAGAGAACATTGTGGTTTGAAAACTCAAAACATGTAAATGAAAAAAGAGAAAGAGAGAGAAGGACAAGAGGATGATGCCGAGCTTGTTAACCATTTCCGGTTTAGATATGACCGGCCCAGTTTTGGGAGCTGTCGACTCTAGGCATTTTGGTACTCTCTCTCTTAACCTCAGCATCAACCTTAAAGGTCGCACCACACACGTCTCCTGAGCTATCCACCCTCGGCACTGGCTTCAGCTCGTTCTTCGGGTGCTCGAAGCTCCTCAATCCTCCCGATGATGTAAAGAAGCAACCTTTAAACACCAAACCATTTAACCATTAAACCACACATCCAAATCATTAGAGCTTATCTTGAAGGGCTAAAACGTTTGGAGTAAAGTTGGTGGTACCTTTAGGGAAAGGACTGTAAGACTTGGAGCAACCTTTCTTCACCATTTCCATGTCATCGGAAAGAACAAGGTGTCCTTCAGCGTCATTTCCCCAGAAGAACGGCACACTCCCATCTGCGTCCTGCAAACATCAACAACATTCAAATCAATATCACTTAAAAAACATCGAGATCAAGAATTTGAAAGGGGCAAGAACAGTTGTTGTGATCTTACAACAGCAGCGAAGACGGTTTTGTTGGAGCCATCAAAGAGGATAAAAGAATACTTTCCATGGAAATCTCTGACAACTTTGTCGAGAGGGTAAGGGCCACGATCACGCAAAGTCCTGTACGCCTCAATCACCATGATGGCCTCGTTCGTGATTTTGCTCAGCCCGTACTGCTGTCTCAGAAACGGAAGGTTCTCAATGTGTCCTTGAAAGATGCAGAAGATGTCATCCACCACCGCAAATAATCTGTCAAATTGAGGAAGAAATCCCATAAATGTACAAAAAAAAGCAATAGCCACAATCACTTGAATCTACTTTTTTATCACTTCTTTCATGGCAAAGAACAGCAACACTCAATCATCTACAATCTCTAAGTTCTGGATTCTACTAATAATTCAAGAACGGTTCATCATCATCATCATCATCATCAAGCTTCGTGCAATCACAAGTAAAACTAAAATCAAGCCGACATTGTAAATCGTCTTGAATCTCTGATTCTACCAATAATTCATCATCATCATCAAGCTTAGTCCTAGATCGCAAGATGGGAAAAAAGTCAATCCAAGTAAATCCTGAGTTGAAAAACCGAATGCGTTATACCACAATCGCAAATAAAATCGGTAACATTCCATAGAACAACCGAATCGAAACCGAAATCCACAGAAAAAACAGCATAATCACTACAAAATCTACTGCTTACTTTGATTAGAAACAAGGAAACAAACGAAGATTCACCAGATCAAGCACATAATAAGAGAGAAGAGAAGTTGATTTTAACCTAGGAACACGCGGATCATTGTTATCGAGAGCGTAAGCGAGCAATCCCGACGATCCGAGATTAAGCACGACGGAGTTGGGATGTTTGCCGCTGAAACGACTCGCTAGATATCCCTCTTTCAAGGCGTAAGCCGGCACCGTCGAATGCGGACTCTGTAGTTCCTCAGGGCTGTTCGCCACCGTCTTCTCGAACACAGCAAGCATTTTTTCTTTTTCTTTTTCTCGGAGATTGATTTTGGAGATTAGCGAAGAAAATGAGAGAAAAGTTACAGACTTGTGAGGGAAAATGAGAGAAAGACCGGGAAGGCTATAAAGGAATCTTGGACGAGGTTTGTGTTTACGATTTTGCCCTTGCTTTTATGTACACGTGTCATTGTGCGATAGAAGGAATCGGTTTTGGGAACACGGAGAATAAATTAGATAAGATAGTGATTATCTGATTTTTATTTACTTTGATTATGCCATGTAGATAAGTAAAAATAGTGTTGACCCCGATTTACAGCAATGTTTCGAATAAATTTGGAAGGTATTATCTGTTTTCGTGAGGATAATTGAGGTGATTAATGGCAATGTTACGGATATTGTTGGCGATGAGGCAATGTTAAAAAGTTAAAAAAATAGAAACATATCCAGAGAAATATCCATGATACTATTTTCTTATTGTATCTTCAAAAAATTATACTCCAGATTTGATAGATAACGCACTATTTATTACAGAGTTGTCGCGTGATTAATGAAAGTTTCCTATGATAGCGGAATTAGTATTTATAGTAACGTTACTTTTTTTGTTATTTGTGGAGAGAAGAATCTCATGGTACGAATACGAAAGAGGATAAGATTATAAAAATTAAAGTCACGAAAATGACGTGGCGAGTACGTGCACTCGATATTCTTGATTATTTATTTATTTTAAAAATAAATTAAATCGAGGAAAACCACATGGGCGAGCAGAAAAGGCAACAATCCTTAAGAAAAAGTCAATCCGACGGTGGATGTGTCACGCGTTTCGATCGAAACGTATAACTGACATAAATTAAAAATATATGTTTTGCGCATTTTTAAGCTATTAATCACTCTATATTTTTTGCTTCGTGTCATATGTGAAAATGTAAATATTTTCGTGTCAAATATTTTATGGTTGGAACTTGGAAGAAAATCAAATGTTGATCGTCTTTGACAATTAGTGGAGTGAAATGTGGCTCAATCTGTGCTGCTAATAAATTTTCAGGCCTTTAAAAAAAATCTTCAGGCCCATTTTACGTCGGCCCAAATTATTTGACCTTAATATGCCGTCCCCAATAAAGATAAGTAAATCACTTTGACAAATCTTTCCCCAAAACCTGAAATTCATGCCTACATTTTTCATAAATTTTCCATATGATGAAATTTCAAAATATAGATGTATTCTCACTGTTATTATGATCGATCTATGACCTCAATCAACAAAACACGATAATTGTATTATCATTATGATTATTACATATATCATCTCATAAAATCCTAGAATATTGATCATAGTTAGTATAAGCGTTGTCGATGTGTCACAATCCAAGTTTCACTCTGTTAGTAAATACTAACTTAGCATTCGCATATGAGTTGTAGACGATACAAAAATACTTTTGAAATACCAATTGGGATATACAGCCTAATGGTTTGTAATAGTGTTGTATTTTGGCATTGTGTGTAACGAGTTGTATACGACATTTTTTTTTTTAAGTCCCAAAATACTTTATCTTACTAAAAACTATTTCAAATGTTCCCCAAAAACACAAATCTCCTCAGTCCTTACTCAACACGAAACCCTTCCAAATCCCTTCGTTATCCATCTCCATTTCAACCCCATTTTGTCCTTGATCTTCCGTTGAAGCCCGTCCGTCGCCATAACTAAAACACACCTCCAAAATGATCACAAATATCACCACCAAACTCTTCTGGCTCAGCTTTAACAAAAGTTTCATTTTGCTCTCGGTTCTCAATTTCTTGCCGCTTACGTTTTAACCTCTGCATAAACCCTGGTTTCTGAATCTTCTTCAGCAAGGAATCCATCATCATTTCTTGCTTCATCTCCGTGAGTTTCAGTTTCTCTTCCATCAAACGAAGATGTGCCTTGCTGCTTTCCTGTTTTCGTCTCAGTCTCACCAGTTCTAGTACCAGACCCACTCTGTCTCTTCTCATCCCCTCGATCTCTCCTTCTAGCGACTGTGTTTGAGTTTGCGTCTGAGATGATGTCCTTCTTCTACTGATGTTCTTAAGAAGATGTCTTTGTCCCCTCAGAAAATACGCATTTGCAAATTCCCATCTCTCTGTGTCAATCTTCTTGAACCCCTACAATCAGTAAAATATTTGAATGTTTTAATAACTCAATAAATCCGAGCTTAGTTGATAGATATGAAATTGAAGAATGAAGTACACACATACATAAGTATTGAGCTGTCTAACAAAGCTGGAGAAATTGTGGTGCTTAAAGTAAATCGGGAGGCAGACTAGGGCAAAAGTCTCTGGTTCCCAGACAATAAAGCTGTTATTGTCTCTACTCCATGAAACTATGTTGTTTGTGCTTGAATCATCCACTATGTTGTAGGTTTTGGTTAGGAAAGGTGTTGGTCCTGTTTCGTTGAGACCCTCAAGTGGATTTGGAAGGCTATAATCCATTTTGTGAAAAAAATAGAGAATCAACGTGAGCGTGTGTGATTAGAGAATGAATAAACTGAGACTCTTTCTTTTATTGGTAAAGACTAAAGAGAGACTTGGGTAGTGAAAAAGAGATGGGATTTTGTCAAAACTTTCCCAAAACGGAAACTTTAAGACTCAAAGTCGAAGAAGCAAAGGAGATGAGAAGAGTTGTGATGAATTCGTAGCTGAAGCCTGATGATGCTCTTATGCTGTCTACTGTTATTTTTTTGGGATTTTTTAATACATGTATATACTATATAAGAGAAATTGTTTTTAGCTTTTCAGAGTTTTCGATAAGTCTAACTTTGATGTGGACATAGACGATTTGCCAGAAATGGAAATGGGGAGATTCTAGTGGCATCTATTCCAATTCATTGGAAAAAGCTACTTTGCTTTCTTGTCTCCTCTCCAAATACGTTATCACAACCAAGTATTTAAAACTTTTTTTTTATTTCGTTTTTGCTTAACTAACTACTATTTTATTACTAACACAAACCGATCTTTAACTTGGATTGTCATTACAAAGTGAAAAGCTCAATGAGTTGTAGTTTAAAACACTAAGAATCTTTTTTTTACAAAATTTGAACACACTAATGTATTTTCCTTCTTTGAAAACAAAAATCACTATGTTACTTAGATAGCGTGCACAAATTTAGTGACTATGCATTGCTCCGATTTTGTAAGCTTCGCTTTGGCATTAAAACTCACCAGACACGTTGTGGTTGATGCAGCTGGATCTGTGTTCAAAAAGTCGGCGACTTCTTCGACTAATCGTCTAAAAAATCGGATTCGGGGTGGGAACGTGGCGATTTTTTAAAATCCGACTAATAAAAAAAATCGCTCGAAATTTAAAAAATAGGATGGGCCAAATATTTGATTTCTGAATTTTCTTTTGCTCAATGGCATATTATTTTAAAAATGGAGCCAACTAAAGAATGTTCATTCTATTTAATTTTGTTTTAGCTAAAATAAGACTATAATAGATAACAATTATATGAGAAAAAATCGATTTGGGGATTCATAAACCCAAACAATAAATTTTGTTACTAACTGTAAGAGTTTTGTTCTTCAAAATTTGAAAAAAATGTTTAACTAATATTAAAATATATATTTTTGTGTTATCTTTTATAT
>OVBJ01000802.1:0-41562 GCA_900406535.1 Noccaea bulbosa | reverse complement strand
ATTTGATTTTTATGTCTCTCACTCAATTTTATCATATGTAATCTATGGCTAAAAAGCTGTCCAAAAAGTTTACACTTTCGTCGTCATCAAAAACGCTGCGTTTTGTTTTAAAATGTTGAATAAAACATTTAAATTTCACCAGTAGTAGTCACCACAAGAGCAAACACCAAACCAGAACACATGAAATCTATTAGTGTCTCTGATGATGATCTCACGAGAAGTTATATGTGATTAAGCTTTGCTGCAACATGACAGTCTCCACAAATCCTTAGGTTCTTCGTTATTCTTATGGCATTACTGTTTTCGTCTTCTTCTCCTTTTTCTGTGTTCATCGATCAAAGCAAACACAATGGCTAATTTCTCACTGTGAACAGCCAAATGCGTCTCCTTATCTTCTTCTTCCACATCATGAAGCGCCGATTCTGAATCAGGAACATACCCTAACTCTTTCATTTTCGTTACTAAAACATCCAGCTCTCTGTAACTCTCATTGGATTGCGGATGAGACCCGTCACCTACTAAGAATGTATGAATCTCTCCATTGACCTCAACGTTGCTCGCTCCAGGATTCTTCTTTAACCCTTTGCTCTTGTTTTTAACCTCTTTCCATTTTCCAGCCTTTGCGTATATGTTAGAAATTAGCAATACGTAGTAACCCGATTGCTCTGGTGCTCATTGAAAAAGCTTATCAGCTGCTAGTAGACCGATATCTGTATCGGAATGCACCCGACAAGCTCCTAACAACGCTCCCCAAACTCTCTCGTTCGGTTCCATTGACATCTCCTGCATTTTGGAGCATGGAAAGTAGAGAGAACTTCAGTTCACTGATATTGTTTCTCGTGAGTAAATAATTTTCGAAAGGGTGATATAATTAGAGCTCGGAAAATATTTTTTTTTTTAAAAGGGAATCAATAATTAAAGGATTGGAAGTAGACATGATGAGAAAGTGTTCTATAGAGGCACTGCATGTTTCGAAATAAAGATCAAAGTGTTTTAAATTGAAATATTTGGTAAATGGTTTAAATTATGTTAAATCTCTATCAGTAAGAAATTGAGGAGTCCGAGAGACAGTGAGGGAGAAAGTCTTGGATATATATTACTTTTTCATGTAATTGTAAGAGCATCTCCTACCATGAAAATCTTAATGGGTTTTCAAACAATATTAATTTAATATAATTCAATTATTAGATGTAAATTTCAGTTTAGAAAAATAAAATGAACCAATAAGAATTAGACACATTGTTATGAGCCTATGAGGATTTAGAACTACTTCTCATTCCTCTTTCTTACATATTTCACTTACTTATATGCTTTTGGGTTGAGATATCCATTGAGAACCCTTTGATATGGATGTCTAATATTGTAAAACGTATAAAAACTTGTTAAAAACAAAATAAAACAATATCCATTTTCATACAAACACGACAAAATATACAAGAAGACAAAATAAATTCGTATATAACAAAAAAAGTATCGCATAATGCAGGTACATATCTACTCTAATTAATAACAAAGTAATGAAACTACTAAAGTGAGAGGAAAAACAAGAAAAAAAGAGAGAAAATTTTGGAAATATATGCCGAGAAAAAATTAAAGGAAAAGATTAGAAAAGGTGGAAAAAGAAGTGAACAAGGATTATTAGGGTTGAAGGATTTATATATATATATATATATATATATGTTGTTATTTGTAGGGTTCTTGGGAATAAATAAAGTAACAGACAATATAGCAACGAGAAGCTAAAAGTAAGAAGAGGGAGAGAGATGCCATCGTTGAGAAAAAGAAAGAGATCGAAGAGAGCTTTGTATTGGATAAAAAGAAGAAAGAAAAAAGAGAAAGATGACGAGGTTGATGAAGCTGCAGCAAGAGAAACAAACGTGATCGATGATTTACCAGAGAGCATATTGTTGCAAGAGATCTTATCGAGGATACGTAATCCGAGAGATGTCATCGTTTGCAGAAGCGTGAGCAAGAGGTGGAAGTCCCTGCTATCTTCTTCGTATCTCCATAATAAACCGAGCTTGGCTTTGTTCCTCAACACAGAGCCTGAGTGTGCCACAAACGACAAGTGCTTAGAGGGTTGGAAAGGGTTCCAGTTAAGCAAGTATGTGGATCCCGAGTATGATTCTCCGCTGATCGGTGTTCTAGCCTCCTGCCAAGATGTCTTGTTGTGCATAAAAGCTCCACATTCACCACCAGATCCTGACGAGCCATCACAGTTGTACATTGTGAATCCCTTGACGATGCAGTGGACCCGTGTTCCCTACGACACACATGCTAAACTAGCTGTTGGGCTATTAGGGGATGGGTCCAAGGCCATGTACTATGTCATCCAGCTGCTGATCACTACACCTACTGAGCTTCAAGTTGTGGTGTTTGATTCTAAGCTCGGTAAATGGGCCTACGATACTGCCCGGTATCCTCGTCCCTGGTCACAAACAGGGTGGTGCCCAAAGCAATACCAAGCCTTGGCCTTTAAGGGAGCCTTGCATTGGTTAGCAGAGGACGGCCCTGTCGTGGCTTACAACCCTAAGTATAAGCGTACATGCCTGATAAAACATCGTTCCCAAGAGATGCGCCATGCCTCTTATGGTGACGGCGCGCTTGTTTCCGAGACCTTAACCATCTCCATGGGCAAATTACGCATCATTCAGCTTGTTTGCTATCCCTTTCCAGCTGATCATCACCATCTCACCTTCTGGACCCTCGCAGACTTCAAGAGATCCATATGGAGACAAGAGCATCCTCGTACCTATTTCAGAGACATGGTTTCTCATCTTCCTTGGCTGCAAGACTACATGCGCGGATATGTCCGCTCCACATCTACCCACCACAGAATGTCTCATCCCCTTATGTTTAGTTTAATGCGCACAGCTGCAGGCGAATACGATTATAGTTCAGAGACCAGAGAGCGCATTACTGGTCTCGAAACTTTGGCTTGCCATCCAGCCAATCTTCTTCTCATATACCTGTGTTTACCCGAAAGCATCGTCGCTCTTGATCCGCCTACAAAAAGGCTCATGTTAGTTTCAAAGGTCAGCAAAAGTGCCATGGGCTCTTACTGGAACCAATACGACAAGGTGGTGCCCTTGAAGCTTTTCCTACATCCTACCCGCATCCCACACCATGGGAACACACTACAACCAATACCAAAACCAAGATCGTTTTCATATGAATAGCATGTGAATTGTCTTTTTCATTTGGCTGTTTTCATGTGAATTGTTTTTGTTTTCATGCTTTTATATAGTGGATATTAAAACATCATTGATCGGGTTTACAATTAGAGTTTGCATTTGATGAACTAAACGAAAACCTAGATCACAGGATCTTGATTAGTTGGTTTGATCGAGACTTGAGAGATAGTAAAGACACACTTTGGAGCTTCTGACTCCGGAGGGTTGTTTCTGGTCACGGAGAACTCGAATGAGTCGGCCATTTCAAGAGTTTCCGCTGAACAAAACAAAAGCAAAACGTTTGTAGCTAGTTACAAGTTTTCGAATCCAATGGATAATAGATCTTGATATGTGTGTGTGTGTATATATATATATATAGGGTTTTTGGAGAGGAGTTACGTAGAGATTAGGGGAAGGGGTATCTTGTGTAGGAGTGACAGAGAGTGAAAACTAGTACTCCTTGTTAACAGTTAACGAACAAAAATCAACATTCTCTTAGCTACATTTCTTGTAGAAGCAAAGTAACGTAGATCCGCATACCAACTAATTAAGCACAAGTTTCCCAAATTAGATTGATGAGAGTACAAACTAGACAACCAAAAGCAGCACACCTGGCCAATGCATGGAGCAAAGATTTTTTTTTTTTTTGAAACAGAGCAAAGGACAACATCTAGACTGACTGAAATAAGAGACTTGTTTCTAAGAAAGGAATATGCTTTGCCATTAAAACATGTGCTCCAGCGTAATGAATCACAAGTAAGTTTAAGTTTCATGTTGACAAGAAACAAGTGGTGTACGCTCATTAAACATGACTACACATATATCTACAGAACAACTCTCGCAAAGAAGACATCAGCAGATATGGAAGAACATTTAGATGAAACAAGATCTCCATGGATAACCATGCATCTGTCTCACCACATTCAATCTGAACCGTAGAAAACCAAAAGGTTATAGCAAGCAAGCAACTGAGATGCAGTAATCACTCTTCAACCTTATATCAACTGGTGGTTATCTGCAACTCCTTTACTTCTACGTATGACTGGATCAAATTCCTTCTCCAGTATGCACTAAATTATTTCGCTTGCAAGGAATCATAAACTATCGTCCCTAGTGAGGTAGAGCCCAGCTTGAGTGGAAAAACTAAAGAACTTACAAGTTCCACAAGTGTTTTAGATGACTGAAACAGTTTGGGAATATCATTAGGCGATATCTCTTTCCTGTTCCGGTTCAGCTGTGTCTTTGAAAGGTCTGTTAACGAACAACTGATCACCTGCAACAACCAGAAGCTTATAAGTGAGGGCCTAAGCTTCAGCTCACTGCTTGTAAGAGTTGAGTCTCATACCTTCTTCAACAAGTCACGAGGACATAGATCTGTATCACATACGAGTCTTCCAGCAATGCAAGACATAAGCCCTGGTGTGGCTCCAAACCCAAAATTAGTATTCCCTTTGCGCTTAGGCATGAAAGAGCGTTTAAGACGGCCAATTTTGGACCACATGCTACTCAAAACTTTGCACGCCTGCACGGTAATCATTCAGTTTTTAGAAAAAGTGAGGTGATGTTCATATCTCTGTTACGACCATCACAAAAGGAGAGACTGAGAAACGGGACTGGATTATTCTGAGAGAGAACAGATGTTGTAGAACAAACCTTGGCGTTGTGAAAGCAGAGAACAGATGCGGAAACAATTTCGCTGATGTTCTGCTTTTCATTGACTATAGTCTTTAAGTTAATGGCTGTAACGACAGCAGGAGGATGAAACGTTTTCTCCTCCGGGATTAAAACGGTGATAACCTTGGGAGATTAAACAGTAACCTCAACCTGGCACCAGCTCACCTGCACAAGTGTCATGCAAGTCCTCATTATTGGGGAAAAAAAAAAAAACTGAAATAAAAATCACTAGTATGATGATCATGGTACTGTTTTCAAGGCCTTACTCGTTGAGATGGTGACCTGGTAGAAATGATTGAAATTTTGAGCCAAGAAGGTCCCACGATCTTCCTTTTAAGGATAAAAAGCTCCAAGGCACTGCTTATAAATTAACTTAATAAGCAGAGAAAAATTGCATCTGTGGTACTTCACATTTTACCCAAAAAAATAAACAAAATTTGCACTGTGGCAAATTGACATAGCAGGCACACATGGTTAACTAAGAAACTTACAAAGGACCAGTAAATGCAAAGTTACCTAATAGACTATCAAAAACAGGGAAAGGTAATGAAACTCAACAGTAAGAACCAAAACCTGGTGTGAGAGCCGAGCACAGCGCAAAAAGACTCCCCTTTAAGGTCTTGTGGAAGTGGACGATCCTATGACAGCAAAGACAAGAGTGTCATGGTGTNGGTGTTGAGTACAAAAATTACAAAAAAAAAAAAAAAAAAAAAAAGAGACAACTTTTTGAAGCTTAAATCAACCTTAAATGGATAATTTATCTTCAAAACACATTGTTCGCCAGCAGAGTAGAACAGAGGGTCAAAAGAAAAGTTTTGCTGCTAGAATACATGAAAAGTTAAAGTAAATACCCAAACCTTGACAATTGCCATGCTATAATTTGAAACATTAGCATCATAGATCAGGAATGAGATTTTAAGAGATAGAACTGATTTACCCTTGTAGAGAATGCAAACCGCAATGACTCAATTTTTGCTCCTGCGCAAAGCCTGATGTCAAAGCCAAGGGAATCTATCCCAATCAGCTTCACTTCCTGCAAACAAAAAATTGGTCTGATCATAATTTTCTACTCAGATATGACTGAATAATCTTCTACTAAGATATGACTCAACAGTCCCTGGATGGCACGGCCAGTAGACGGCTGATCCATCCAATCTACAGGATCATTTGAAGCAACCTACAAATACATGAAGTTTGTCATGATCTTGCATATAGCTTTTACACAAAATCACAACACATTTTATCAGAACCTGATACTAAAATTTCACCTCGGTCATTCTCTTTGCAAAAAACATGGGATGACAACTCCTCATTGTTTCCAAATTTGCCCAGTCTCCAAGCGATTCGTCGTCATCATCGTCATCCTCATCATCATCGCCTTCGTCTTCATCTTCATCCTCGAGAACAGCAACCCGTTCCTGAAGTCAATAACACAGTTGCTAGTGGCATGGCAAACGTATTCCTCTCATTGAGTTCGATAGTAACTTAATAAAAAACGTAAAACAAATTTAGTTAGAACTCATCATCTCCATCCTCCTCGCTGTCATCTTCTCTTCATTCTCAACCGCCGAGTTCCCAATAACAGGTCTTGATGACGGTGGAGGACACGTGGACGTCTGATACAACTTCCTCGTTCACAGCCGCCAAGTTCCCAATCATAGGTGTTGATGACGAACTTGGTGGCTATGAATGAAGGAAGTGGTATCAAACGTCCGCCGGGTCGTCCACCACTGTCCAAGAACGTGGCGGTTACGAATGAAGGAAGTGCTGTGCAACGTCCGCGGGGTCGTCGACGATCGCCAATTGTGATTGATGCTCATGCGGTGCAGTGTGCAACCTCATCGGAATGAATAAGAGACCATTTTCAAGAATTAGAAAAAAGAACAGAATTCCGGCTACCAAATCATTAGAAAGGATTATCGATTTAAGAGAGAAAAATAAGTAGAGATTACGGAGTACCGCCGTCGAAGAGCAGAAACCGGTGGAGAGACGAACGGCCATGACCGACTCAATCATCGGTAAGGAATTATCTCTAATCTACGCTTTCACTTCTCTCTCTCTGAGCTCGGAAGCTGGAAAGGGATTTATAGATTAGGCCATCTCTTTGTGGAGTTTCATTACCAGTTATCACGTGTCATATTCTCATTGGTTGTAACCCGAGAAGATATTACCTGTTATGATGTGTCATATTCTCGTTGGTTGTAACTCGAGAAGATATCCAATTGGTGACGTTGTGAATAGTAGTGTATTACAGAATTCTCATTAGTACAAAAGATAAGGTTAAAAAAACAGTGGTATAAAATATATTAGTTATCACGTGTCATATTCTCATTGGTTGTAACCGAGAAGATATCTGATTGGTGACGTTGTGAATTTTCATTGGTACGAAATAGTAGTACAAAATATAGTAGAGTATAAATAGAGATAGTACAAAACGATAGTACGTACTTAAAATCCTATTGGCGACATTGTGATAGTACAAACAATATATTTTAAAATGGAAATAGAAATCAGTGAAATATTCAAAATTAAAATAGTGTCCAAAAATATAAGAAAAAATATTTGACTTTTTGTTATAAAATACCAACACATTCATTTAATTAGTAAAAAAGTGTTACATCTTAGTTACAAGTTTTTTAAAGATAACATAAGTGAATTCTAATTGGTATTCTGTGTGCTATAAATCATAGATGAGAAAGATCATCCTTTAAATCAACGATATTCCCAATTTTGGAACGGAGAGATTGATTATGTAATATTTGAGAAATGTACCGTGTTTCAATTCCTTAATAGATAGATTCCTTCTCTTGCATTGCATTTTGGGGTGATGTTTTTGTTTTGAGTTTTGTCACTCTTGATGCATTTGTTTGTGTTACGCTGGAAGATGAACAACACAAGAGTTTCAAGGTAGTTGGAGAAATATCAGAACAGAGGTCCGGTTAAAGACGTTTCTGCATAAGTAAAGCATTTTCTAAAGAATGAGTTGAAACTCTAATGCTCATTTTGTGCAGAGTAATAACCCATAAACTTGAAATCACTTTATCAAAAAGTTACAGCGTTCAAAATTCAATTGAAAATTTGCTTGAAGCCACAGATCTTACTCTTGGGCTAAGATCTCCAAGAAACTGTTCATGTTTGTTCCATAGACATATGCATTTGAACTTTGAATTTTGGTTCATGGAACTGTTTCCTCCGCGCAGCTTCATTGAAGATTACTACAGCATCAACACTCCTTCTGACTTGTTTGTTGTCGGTAATAATAGTTCCCTTAATTGTCCCTCTGCCTCATCTTCAGATGTTGCCTGCAAGAGTTTTGATTGGAATGAAATGTTGAGTATTCTATTAGCATCATAGATCAGGAACAAGATTTTAAGAGATAGAACTGATTTAACCTTGTCGAGAATGCAAACCGCAATTAATGACTCAATTTTTGCTCCTGCGCAAAGCCTTAGGTCAAAACCAAGAGAATCTATCCCAAGCAGCTTCACTTCCTGCGAACAAAAAGTTGGTCTGATCATAATTTCATACACACAATGAACTCTGGATATCCACATTGTGTGACTTTTATTCATGGTCATGGAAAGAATATTCACGGAAACTTGGTGTCAAAATTCACATATTTCAATACGTAACTAGAGCTTCTAAAATCAAGTTGCAGCTATTCGTCGTCATCATCGTCTTCGTCTTCATCTTCATCCTCGAGAACAGCAACCCGTTCCTGAAGTCAATAACACAGTTGCTAGTGGCATGGCAAACGTATTCCTCTCATTGAGTTCGATAGTAACTTAATAAAAAACGTAAAATAAATTTAGTTAGACCTCATCATCCCCGTCTGCTCCTTCATCCCCATCGTCCGGATCTGACCCTCCATTTCATACAGTTGCACACTGGATCTGACCTCATCATCTCCTGTTGATGCTCATGCGGTACAGTGTGCAACTTGCATGAAATGGAGGGTCAGATCCAGTGTGCAACCTCATCGGTGCAGGACGATACTTGCAAATTATGAAGTCGAATGAATAAAAGACCATTTTCAGGAATTAGAAAAAAGGGCAGAAACCGGTGGAGAGACGAACGGCCATGATCGACTCAATTATCTCTAATCTACGCTTTCACTTCTCTCTCTGAGCTCAGAAGCTGGAAAGGGATTTATAGATTAGGCCATCTCTTTGTGGTGTTTCATTATCAGTTATCACGTGTCATATTTTCATTGGTTGTAACCCGAGAAGATATTACCTGTTATGATGTGTCATATTCTCGTTGGTTGTAACTCGGAAAGATATCCAATTGGTGACGTTGTGAATGGTAGTGTGTTACAGAATTCTCATTGGTACAAAAGATAAGGTTAAAAAAACAGTGGTATAAAATATACAAGTTATCACGTGTCATATTCTCATTGGTTGTAACCGAGAAGATATCCGATTGGTGACGTTGTGAATTTTCATTGGTACGAAATAGTAGTACAAAATATAGCAGAGTATAAATAGAGATAGTACAAAACGATAGTACGTACTTAAAATCCGATTGGTGACATTGTGATAGTACAAACAATATATTTTAAAATGGAAATAGAAATCAGTGAAATATTCAAAATTAAAATAGTGTCCAAAATTATATATATATATATATATATATTTAAATTTTTTTAAATAATACAAAATTTCAAATTCATCACATAACAAATAATATTAAAAAAAAACAAAAATCACTAAAATACAATACAACAATCTCATGTCTATAAATTCAACGTAAAAATCAAATGAAAGTTATACTATTTTAATCTTTTTTCTATCAATGTACTATAAGGGCAGATTCAGTTTGAAGGTTGCAAAAGTCATTGCTGCGGAGGAGCAAGAGAAAAAATGGTGTCACAGAATTCCAGGGCCAAATGGTTACTCTGAAGTCTGAAGTCCGTGAAAAAAATGTTTCTCATACCGTCAAGGCGTCAACATTGACAATAGAACATGTACCTGTCAGAGATGGGATCTCACTGGATTGAATTTTGGGGAAACACAAGACAAATTGGTCGAGCCGTCGAGGAAGAAGAACGTCGTCTTGTCAAAATTTTAATTTTAATTAAACCTTTAATCAAAACGACGTCGTTTTGATTAATCAATTTAAAAAAAAAAAACCGACTCCGTCGTCACGTCAGATATCCGTAATGGACAGGTCAACATTCGACGGTTGACTAACGGGGATGAGATCAATGTATGATTTAGCTAGATTTTGGTTGCTGGGGTATCAAATTTGAAATATATTGTTGTTGGGGTATGAATGGCATAGAGTGAAAGTTGAAGTGCTTAATGGGACCGTGACCGGGTTGTTGAGAGATGAATCGGCCGTTTTCCCTGTGTATTACAGGATTTTAAGTGGTACGAAATATAAAGTACAAAAAACAGTGGTACAAAATATAACAGTACAAAAAGGGGTGTATTGAACTTGGGATTTTAGGCGATTTTGAATGATTTGATTTAAAATGACAAATCTTCTGTTATTCAAACATGAATTTTAAAAAATAGTCTAAACTCCAGTGTTATTGAACTTGTGATTTTCAAATCCACTTTAAAATCCAGTGTTATTGAAAATATTTTAAGTGGAGATTTTAGGTGATTTCAAGTTATTTTGGGGTTATTTGGTGGTATTTCCTTATTAAAAACAAATCACCTAAAATTTTATAATTTTAGGTGGGATTCTAGAGTGATTTCATTAAAATCATAACAATTTCTCTAAAATCACCTTAAATCATCTAAAAATGAAATCAACCCAAATCGATCACTTCAAATCTCAGTTTCAATACATCCCCGAAAATGATAATATGTATTTTAATTCTGATTGGTAAAATTTTAACAGTACAAATAATGTATTTTAAAATAGAAATATAAATCAATAAAAAAATAAAATTTAAAATAGTGTCTAAAAATATAACACAAAATATTTGATTTTTTTTTGTTTTAAAATTACCAACATATTCACTTAGTATAAAGTATTACATATTAGTTACAAGTTTTTTTAAAGACAACATAAGTGAAATCCGATTGGTAATGTTACAACGATATAAATAATGTATTTCACAGTAAATAAATAAAATAAATTAATGAAGGAGAAATTAATTGATAAAACATCAAAATTTATAACTAAAATGTATGAAATTAGATTAATGTCTTAAAATCTAACATACCATATTTTATTTTCAACAAAAAATTACCAACACATCCAAAATAAAATATCTAATAATTAAGAGTATATAAGCAATTTTCTAGTATTTGTTTTAATAAATGTCAGTTTTGTTATGATAATTCCTTATACAAAAATAAAAATAAGAAGTAATGTTTTCACAAAAAGATAATTGTTCAATAAGGAACTTTCTTCTTATATATATATATATATATATATATATTTATTTATACATAAACAGATATACTTAATGCTATGTCTAATATGAAAATTTGATTGACCAAGTAAATTTTAAGAAAATTTTAATTTAAACATACACAACCAAAATTAATTTCTTAGACAATAATATGTTTTATTTGTTTATTTGATAAGGTACTATAAAAATAAAATGAGAATTATTAAAAGGGAGGGGAAACTTTATTTTATATTTTCAACAAACTTTCAATGATTTAATAATTACATCCTTCATGTTAGTTATAAAAACACAAAGTTACTGAGCAATAATATTTAGCCAAAAAGAAAAAAATCAAAACACTTTCATAAACTTTAGTTTAAAAATAAATAAAAATATTGTATACCATCACTTTGTTTTTGAAATACTCTATCAAAGTAGCATTACACATGCGTCATTGTTACAACTCTTGTACTATCAAACCCGTTGTCATTTTTTGTAATATCATCTATGATATAATATCTTTTTGATTACAATTTGTACCAATCAAAGCCTTATAAAGCTGTCCAAAAAGTTTACACTTTCGTAGTCATAAAAAACGCTGCGTTTTGTTTTAAAATGTTGAATAAAACATTTAAATTTCACCAGTAGTCACCACAAGAGCAAACACCAAACCGGAACACATGAAATCTATTAGTGTCTCTGATGATGATCTCACGAGAAGTTATATGTGAGATAAGCTTTGCCGCAACATGACAGTCTCCACAAATCCTTAGGTTCTTCGTTATTCTTATGGCATTACTGTTTTCTTCTTCTTCTCCATTTTCTGTGTTCATCAAAGCAAACACAATGGCTAATTTCTCACTGTGAACAGCCAAATGCGTCTCCTTATCTTCTTCTTCCACATCGTGAAGCGCCGATTCTGAATCAGGAACATACCCTAACTCTTTCATTTTCGTTACTAAAACATCCAGCTCACTGTAAATCTCATTGGATTGCGGATGAGACCTGTCACCCACTAAGAATGTATGAATCTCTCCATTGACCTCAACGTTGCTCGCTCCAGGATTCTTCTTTAACCCTTTGCTCTTCATCAGATATCTAATGTTTGTAACCTCTTCCCATTTTCCAGCCTTTGCGTATATGTTAGAAAGCAATACGTAGTAACCCGATTGCTCGGGAGCTAACTGAAAAAGCTTATCAGCTGCTAGTAGACCAATATCTGTATCCGAATGCACACGACAAGCTCCTAACAACGCTCCCCAAACTCTCTCGTTTGGTTCCACTGACATTTCTTGTATGAATCCGTACGCTTCTTTCAATTTCCCGGCTCGGCCAAGAAGATCCACCATACAAGCAAAATGCTCTAACCTAGGAGTAATCTTGTAATGATCTGTCATGAGGTTGAAAAAACTCCGACCTTCTTCTAGTAACCCCGCGTGGCTACAAGCAGCGAGCGTCGTGACAAACGCAATCGAATCAGGGACGAGACCCGAGTCTTGCATTTTCGAAAACAATGCCACTGCATCTCGGCCTTTCCCGCTGGAACCATAAGCTGAGATCATAGCTGTCCAAGACACAACGTCACGAGACTTCATGTTCTCAAACACATCTCTTGCTCTGTCTAGACATCCGCATTTCGCGTACATGTCGATCAAAGCGTTCTCTAGCAACATATTTGGTATCAGCTTCTTCCTCTCGATGTATCCATGGATTCTCTTACCAAGAGACAGAGCAGATGTATCTCCACAAGCAGGTAACACACTTGTGATTGAGACTGCATCAGGTTCGACCCCATCAGCTTCCATTCGAGAATACAACTCCACGGCTTCAAGAGGCATCGCGTTCTTCATATACACACCGATCATCACATTCCATGAAACCAAACTCTTTTTCCCCATTTTCAAAAACATATCTTTAACATACATAACATTATCCGGTGTTGTGTTAGTCACTGCTGGTAACAAACTAGCCATCGTGCCAGCGTCGTGGCTTATCTTCACAGACTCCATCTCCCTACAAACTTCCAAAGCATCATCAAATCTCTGATTTTGCGCATACCCAGCAACTAACGAGTTCCAAGAGACCACATCTCTCCTTGACATCTCATCGAGTACAAGCCTTGCTTCGGATAAAAATCCACACTTTCCATACATAGAAACTAAACCATTCCCAACAAAAAGAGTCGAAGAGAGCCCAACTCTTGTAGCGGACCCATGGATTTTCTTGCCAATGACAATATTCCCAGAGCAAGAACACGCCTTTAGAACACACGGGAAAGTGTAATGATCGGGTCTAACGTTACAGCCACACATCGTCGCAAACACTTGAATACCTTCACGGTAAAACCCGTTATTGACACAGCTTCTGATCATGACATTAATGACGATCACGTTTCTCTCGGGAATTTCCTCGAACACCTTGCGTGCTGACGCCACATCTTTTAGAGCAGCATAAGCTCTCATAAGTTTAACGCCCAAAGACGAATCGCAGCGTAGATCTTCCAGAATGATTTTGGAGTGGACTGTTCTAAGGGTTTTGCGATCTGGGTAAGTGTCCAATACCTGACCCAGCAAGTTCTCATGAAAAAATGTCCCATGTGGTGGTAATTTCCGTTTGAATTCCTGTTTTGGCGCAGAAGAAGCCACTCTTCGGGTTTGAAATAGTCGGAATATAGGAAAACGGCGGGAAAGAAGACCGACATTGATGTATTTCATGAGCTTTTGAAATCGAGCTTCCTCATCATCCAAGTCCTAAGATATATAGCAGAGCAGCAACGGTGACATTAACACTAGTATGGGTAAACCGGTAATAACAGATTAAACCGCTGAAAGCTAACTAACCTTGAACCAGACCGGGTTTTTTATAATTTGGGCCGGCCATTCAGGTCCAGTTCCATACTTTGACATATTTATCAGAAGCCCACAAGTCTGCCTTGCAATTTTTGTCGTTTTCTTCAGGGCGCGAATTTTGTTTGCAGTTGAAGGCAACAACAGTCATGGAAATTGTACATATTGTTTTACCACACCCGGAAAGCATGACCATGAATCTAACAATAAATGGAGGCTCACTGAGTAGAAGTTTGCCCACGAAAACCCTAATTCCCAAATTCCCCTCAGGCTCAGCTAATGTTGACGTTCCTCATCTCCGTGTAGATTATCGATCTGGTTCATCTCTCTCTCTTTATCTCTCTCATCTTACAGTTTATTTGAGCGTGATGATGCGATTTTATTAGTGTTCATCAGCTCTAGCTTTCTCGTTTTCTCCGTTCCCTTTCTCAAATGTAAAAATAAAATTAAAAATGGTTCGATTCTTAGAGTTTTCCTCTAAGCTATGTGTACAGTTTAAGATATATGGTTGTGATTGATACTAGTCTAATATTTCTACTGTCTAGTCGTTTACATATCATAAAATAGGATATTACAAGCTTAAGGATAAGATGTTGTACTAATCTCTCTATGAGGCTTTTTGATTTTCTTGGCTTCGTTCTATTTCCAAAATAGTCTCCTTTGATCCTTGATTTAATTTCTTGGCTTATTCTTACTATTACCAATTTCACTAGTCTTACTGTTTGACAGGGGTTTTAGTTGGATTGTATCATGTCTTCAAGACGCGCTTTGTCTCTCAGATCATTGGTTAGTGCTCGCCGTTACCAGCCATCTTATTATAGCTCTGTCACTCGTCATGATAATGATCATCGTGAACAGAAGCCAACTTTTCTTCGTCAGAGATCCTTCAGCAGCTTAATTATCTCTAAGCATCCGAGAAGCTTCTCACATTCGTCTCTATGCACTACTCCTTTTGGTGTCTCTATCTATCATCGCTCTATGTCGTCTTCATCAGGCTCAGATGAGAGTGGCAATTTAAATGATGCTGCAACAACTCCTACAGATTCGGTGGTTGAAAATGTGGTTTGCCATGTCCCTAGTGAATGGCCATTCCATTTTGATTCTGTTCAGCGCCTGATTGAAACGGTGCATTCTTTCACAGGCATGGGCTGGTAAGAAAAAAAAAACTAAACATCTGTGCAAGCTATGGCCACACTTTGTCTTTGGATCACTTTCTTGTTACTAGAGAATTAATGACGGTTTTAAATGTATATATGTTGTGTTAATTTGAACCATCTCTGTATATTGTGTTAGTTAGCTAGTCATATAATTATTTTATGTGATTGCAGGTGCGCTTCCATTATTCTCACTACCCTTTTGATTCGAGGAGTGACAATCCCACTCATGATTTATCACGAGAGAGAGTGGTCAAGAACCATGGTATAATTAGCAACCTGCTTGTATATAAAGACATCTCAGATTCTAAATTACAAATAACTCTTTCAGAGATGTTTTTTGAATTTTTCTTTCTTGAGTCTATTATCAAACCTAAATGCGTGGCTTTGGATTTGTTTCTTTCAGGCATTGCATCTTTCTTTTGCTATGTACATACTCCGTTTGCTTTTTTTAATAACTATTAATTTGACACTGTAGATGCTTCTCATACACGTTAAAGCATTAAAAGAGATTAGGGATCCAGATGCTTTTGCTACAAGGAAGAGAGAGATCGAAAACATGGTGAAGGAGTAAGAATATTTTTACTTCCTCTTTTACAAACATGTTTAATTTATTTATTCGGGCTATTATTCTTCTACCTGCTGCAACATTACAATTCCAAGATTTGCTGGAAGATTCCCCATTACCGACCTAATTCAATATGTATTGTGTGTGGGATGATGTAGGAACGATGGCGTATTTTCTGTTTCTGCCTTGTTGCCATGTTTACATGTTCCGGCGTTGATTTGCATGGGCACAACAGTAAGAAACTTAAATGCTTCAAAAAACTGTTTAGGCATGTGTTTTTCTTCCTTTACACTATTATTTCATTCTTGCTCCCAGATCCATAACATGACAGGTGGTTGGTCCCCTGATCTTTCAACGATCAAGATTTCACTTCTAAACGGATTTATTTTCTGGATTAGCGTAGAGGTATCATCATCAACAGCATAGTTAATTTTCGATATAATTATAACAAGTATAAAATTTATTGTGGTTGGATTCTTAAACGTCGAGCCTTCACACAGTATGATGCAATAGTAGGCTTTGAAGGCGCAAGAATAGCCCACAGGAACTTGTCCCGGAAAATGGTCATCCCGGTGGTATTTGCAGGATTGCTTTTGTCAAAGGTGAGTTTTTACCAAATGGGAAATATGATAAAATCTCATAACACTTTGTTTTCTGTTGTTTAAATTTTGGGGTAAATATATATGCATGCAGGAGGTACATTGCTATTTGATGACCTGCATGCTGTTCTCCATTGCGTTTATGCACGGTGAGTGAGTTTCGGATACTGTTGCGTGCTTGGGTCAGTCTTATGGGTCTGCTGATGTTGCTCTCCATGATCTCTCTCTCTCTCTCGGTATATATGTGCAGAGATTGGCCGTCCAGGAGTGAAGACGCTTTTAGGCATTCCAGAGGTTCCTCAATACACTCTCCCGTTCTCTCTCTATGGGAAGATTACAATGAGGAATCTCAAGAAGATATTTAAACAATAGATAGTCTTACGCGTTTCAAGCCTGGACGGATATATTGGAATTGGGACTGAATCAAGAGAAATTTTTGAAAAGTTATTAACCTTCTCAATATTGTTTTCAATACGAAAGTATGAATTTAAAACTCAAAGATTGTATAAAGAATAACTCTGCTCTCAAAAACTTAAGCTCTCGGTCTCTCACAACTTGACATCTATATTTATAACAAAACATTAGTCATAATCCTAATAGGAAATACTTATGTTTAGATAACTCTCCTAAACATACTTTTCCTTTTTTCTACAACCATAACTCGGTTAGGATTATGAAAACTTTCTCTTTAAACTTTCTTCAAGCTTACTCCAACACTCAATGTATTAGATTTTTGTGTGTACACAGGAGTGGCTAGCTGTTTAATTTCCTTAAACTTTTAACTATGGTATTTTCTGTCTTATTGTTTTCTATTATCATTATTTTTCTTAAATATGCCGTTAACAAATATAACTCGGTTTGTGCNTTTTTTCTCTGTTTTTTTTTTTTTTTTTTGCTTGGAATCTAAATGTATTTGATTACTGGAATTTAAGCTAGAAGTTGATAGCAACTAAAGATTAAAACTTAGTACGTTCAAAATTATGCGAAAGTTGTTTAGACAACTCTCACTCTGTCTTAAACATAAAAGCATAAATAAAAGGAAGACCAGTCGCTCTTAAACTGAAAAGCATAAGTAAAAGGAAGATGAAGTGAAATTAAACAAGACCAAGACAGAGCTTAGTTGAAGTATCCATTAGGAAGCGGCTGAGATGCTGGATGAGAAATCGGAAACTGGAGGTTGTTTTGTGGCTGAGGTGCCCAGTTGTGAGGCTGAAACGGCGTGGGGTTGCTGTTGTAAGCTGGCGGCTGAGAAACTAGGACCGGGTTGAAGTTGTGAGGAGTCTAATTGTTGTTCTGAGGAAGTGGCTGCGTTGCTGGCTGAGAAATCGGAAACTGGAGGTTGTTTTGTGGCTGAGGTGCACAGTTCTGAGGCTGAAACGGCGGGGGTTGGTATTGTAAGCTGGCGGCTGAGAAACTGGGACCGGGTTGAAGTTGTGAGGAGTCCAGTTGTTGTAAGCTGGCGGCTGAAAAACTGGGACCGGGTTGAAGTTGTGAGGAGTCTAGTTGTTGTTCTGAATAACATTGGATTTGTCATTTTAAAACAAATCACCTTAAATCACTTCAAATCCCTCTTTCAATATACCCCCTTAGTGTTAATTGAGAGATTTTTTTTTCTAAAATTAATGATTAAAATAAAACAATAAATGGGCATCATCATAAGCAAATATCTTCAGTAGATACTATTAGCACGAAGATTTATAAACACTTGGACCCTTACTTAGCCATACATGCGTTCGGTTCAAGCATGTGAGTGCATGGTCGTCGCTTTAGAAAACAAAAAAGGAAAAAAAGTGTAGCTGAAAATAGATAGGGAAGGAATCGAACTAGGGTTGCTACTTAAACTGAGCCACTTAAACCTTCAACGATTGAGGGCCTTTATAAATATATATATCTTGGGGCCTGGTGCAAATGCTTTTTGGATACACGAAGCACGGCTCTGATGATGGCTGAGAGACTTGAGAAGACTGGACCGGTATGTTGTGGTGATTAGCCTGGTCCTAGTTGTAAGATGACAGCTGAGAGACTTGAACCTGGTTCCAGTTGACTTGAGCTGTAAGGTCAGCCACCTGAGCATTGAGATTTGTAACCTGATTGTCACAATTGTAGAACGCACCCGATATTGTCAGCTCATTTAAAGTTTTTGTATGGAAACAAAACGATCAAAGATATGATGATCACAATTTTGAGGCTAAGATGTATCTATCTGCTACAACTGTTTGTTGATGTCTACCTTTATGGTTTTATCAAGTTTCATTATTCACATTTAAAATGCAGTACACGTTTGTTGTGATTTTGTAAATCTATGATGCTGATTTGAATAGTTAGATTTATATGTTAAAAAGAAACAAATCAACCATACCTAAACGATAATGGTTTGAACGATATTTGTACATATGTCATCTTTCTTTTATTACCTTTTTCCCGCAATTCATTTCTTGTTTTCAGTAAAAGCAATTTTACACTTTTTCAGTTGTGGAGATGTGACACACAACAGTAAGACATGCTTTACTAGGCCGGTGAAGAGGCTAGGTCTACAGAGAGAGAAAGATGCGGTTCTACAAGACAAGAACAGCCGTCCCTTGCTATCTCCTTAAGGAATCCACAATAGAAGACCCAAATGAAAAATTTGTGGCTCCAGGAAATAAAACAAGACATACCCGTTTGGGAAAAGGCAGAGGTAAATAGTCTTTTCATCAATCTACTTACTGTTGGACATAAATTAAAATCTCAAATGGATGATTTTTTGTCTGCAGGCTGAGGAAGAAGAGTCACCCTTTTGTCCACCATACTAGAGGTAGGTCAAAAAATGAAATGGGCTTGTTCGGCTGCAGTCCAAGAAATTATATTTTTTCATTTTTGTTTCCTTGTTTTTTCCATCTCTTATGAGTTGTCATTGGATATGTGTTTTGTTAGGTTTTAATGAATTCACACAATCAACTACGGTTATTTAATGTATTATTTTTTTTTGGTCGTGCACGGGAGACAAAACATCTCCCAGATTTCCAAAACTAATACTCCCTCCATTCTCCAATATATGATGTTTTAGAGTTTTCGCACAAATTAAAAATTATTTATTGTTTAACAATTAATACATATTTTTTTTATCTAAATTATTTTTTAATAAACATTAACCAATATAAATTCAAGAATTTACTTATTTTTAATTAATAGATCTTGAAGTTTGTAATTTGCTAGCATTAATAAACAAAAAATACTTTAAAAATTCAAAAACATCTTATATTTTGGAACAAAGAAATTTTTTAAAATATCCTATATTCAGGAACGGAGTGAATATTATCTAAGGATTGCTTAAAACAGAAAACGCAAGATATATCCTATATATCTCTGAAGCTTGGAGTCTTGCAATTCCTTCGATGGAGAACGTACGGATTGCAACAATGGGTTCGTTTCAAAATCTTACTTGGTTGATGATGATGGGTTGGATCAGAAGAAACAAGCTGAGAAATTGCATATATAAATGTTAAAATGTATTACATTGATAGAAGTATGGAGAGGTAGAGTTACGTTAAGTCCTGATAGTAACAAATATTTGTTGAAGTCATGATAGTCTAGACTCTAGAGACATTCCATTGCAGGACAGCAAAACCGGGCTTTGTGTGTGAACCAGTCTAAATCCTGGTCTGAAACTGCGACAGCTCCAGAACACCCACTATATTCAACCAGGACTTAACCGGACGCACCTAGTTTATGGACTGGCCAAAGCAAACTACAACATCTCTTTGCGGTGAGAAGCAGAGCCATGGAGATTTTCAGAATCCGGTTTCTTATAGACAAGCTTGGTGTGAAGAATAGTATCCAACATCGAAACAGCTTCAACAATATTCTTGCCTTTGTTCAACATAACACAGCTCGCTCTGCAAAAAAATTTCCAAAATCCAAAAAATTAGATAAACAAACACAATAAGTTTTAGCAGGATCATGTTTTTCTTTCTATTTTTTTTTTTTTTGTTTTTGTATTACCTTTTGCCATTTGCAGCATCTGTGATCTCAGCTCGAGTTGGAACACCGGATTTGACAAGTGATTCAAGAACCTGCGTTGCCAAAATCACCGGTACACGAGCAACTTTACAAGTAGCTACAATCTCTTCTTGTATATTAGCCAATCTCTCCCATCCACATTCCACTGCAAGATCACCTCGAGCTACCATAACTCCTAAAGGATTCGAACACTTCATCGCCTCCAACAGAATCAAAGACAAATTCTCAAAACCACTTTCCGTTTCAATCTTGAGAACAACACCAAGATCACTCAGTTTTCTTTTCTTGAGCTCTTGTCGAAGAACGGTTATATCATTGGGATCACGTATGAAAGAAACGCCAACCATGTCAGCATGTGAACCTACATATTCAAGATCTTTGATATCTTTCGACGTAAGGCCTTTGAAACGGATATCGCTCTGCGGGATGTTAATAGACTTCTCTGATCCTAGCTTTGTACCTTTTGGACCAGCATGAGTGATGGAGACAATTACCTCTGAAGAACTTGTTCCTTTGATTACTCCCCAGATTTTGCCATCATCAAAACCAATGGTCTCACCAGGCTTGACTGAGTCAAACAAATAACCAGAAGGACAAGTTATCCTATGAGCTCCTGGAACAGTTACAGAACGTTCATCATCAAACGATCCTTCTCGGGTTATGACTAGTAAATCTCCAGCTCTGAGCCTTGCGAATGATTCTTTAGGAGGAACTTCCACTACTTCTCCAACCAAGCGTCTCCCTTTCTTTCCCTTAACGCATAGCTCGGTTCCAGACTCGATATAAGCAGTCTCAAAACATTCCGCCACAAAGCCAGTACTAGAAAAGACATCAAACTCTTTTGAGATTCTAAGCACTTTCTTTTTCCCTCTAACGTCACGTAGTCTTACAGAGTCACCAATCTCGAGACCAGCAAGAAAACCCCGGTCTTGCACGAATACAGTAGCATCAGGAGAAAGGTGAGCAGGAGGTTCTGTTCCTGCGAGTGAGAGCCATACCACAGCAGGAGAAACAACGTTTCCATAAGCATCTTTCTTTGGCGAAACTTTCATCACGCAGGGACCAGGTTTTAGCGTGCCAGTTCTAAGTTTTGGTCCTGCTAAATCCATAAGAACGCGGCATGGGGTCTCTAGCATCTGAGAGGCTCTTCTTACTCTTTTGATGATCTCACCCCAAACGCTCGGGTCTCCATGTGCGCAGTTTATACGAATCACAGAAGCTCCAGCTTTGATAATATCCGTTATGAATGTTTCACTCTCAGTTGCTTCTTTGCCAACAGTTACCATGATATGAGTACTTCTTCCTTCACGAAGTTTACCGAGTAACAACTCTTTATATGACAAGACTCTCTCTTTATCATTCTTCTTAGCACTCTTGCCCTTTTGCTTCTTGGTATACGCATTACTCAAAGATTCTGTCACAACATTTTGTTTGCTATTATACGGAGAGTTCGTCAACAGAGTTATGGCGGCGTCAAGGCTAGAGAGCACAGCAAGATTGTTGTTGTCTAAACTTGAGAGACCAAGAGAAGCAAGATAGCTCTTGAGCTGGTCAATGTCCAGAGACCTCAAAGCCATATAATGAATTAAGTTTGTTGCACATTCCACATATTTGCTGCAACAGAACAGTATCAAGAATTAGTTATAAGCAAAGCCAAAGAATATGTAATGCAGAGGGAGCCTGATATCGATGCAATATTTGATGTTATGTTGTAAATCTCAACGAACCTGTCACATGAATGAAGTCTAGAAGCATTCCACTTCTCTGATGCTAATAGATGTGAGCGAAGAGCATTTAGTTTGTCGAGAACAGTAGCCACATTTTGGTCTGTAATGCTTCCTCCAGAGAGGTATGCTTCAGAGTCGAGATGAGAAGACGACTCAACTTTAGACTCTGGAAAGTCTAAGCTCCATGCGCATTCTGTTGAGGCTTTATCACCAGAGATAGCTTCCAATCTATTGCAACTTTCAGCTTCCCCTTTCCCGTTAGGTGAGGCAAAAGATAAGGTTCTCGGAACACGAATTTGCATCTGATTAAGTAGTGATAACGAACAGGTCTTCCTGTGGTGGTTGTTCATGTGATGATTCCTGCTGGAGAAGCAGAGAATCTTGCCCTTCAACAAGTGGTTTGATTCAGTTGCTACCATATCGACTAATTGGATCACCTGAGAGACGAAACACAAAGTGACAACATTAACAACCAAATATTTGCTTTTATAAGAACCGAATTCAAAATCAAAACCTTGATTAAAGTAGAACAGGGAAACAGGAGTAAAACTTTGGGAGAGAACCTCTAAAGCACTCTCTTAGCTTAAATAGGTCTAAAGCACACTGTCTTAGCCAAAATTGGTCTCACTAACATAACCTAATCCCTTTTTGTGATAAAAACACACTCTAGGAAAAAAGGAAACTGAGAAAATGGAAATCCAAAATAATTTCCTAAACCACGGAAGAGAAAGAATAACGAATGATTGAGAGACAAAATGGAATCAAGAAAATATAATTATGAGCTTGACGAGAGATTTTTACTCACATTGTTTTGTGTTGTGAAGAGATTTGTGACTGAATTAGTAGACTGGCTCATACACAAAGTCATCTGTCCAGTGAACAACAAACATGAAAGCGATTGATCAGTCTCGATATTAGGTAAGGTGGAATTGAAACCTTCACGATGGAACGCAAACAAAAATTGAAGTTTGTGGAAAACAAAATCACGCCAACGAGAAATCAAAATGAAACAAATTAACATGGGAGTGGTTTATTCGTTATCTAATACAACTGCAAATCATTTTATATGCTCTGTTGGAATTGCGATAATCTGAGTATATCTCTCGAAGGAAATATCAAACAAAAATCCACATGAACGGTTTTTTCTAGTCTATGCAGCGGAAACTCATTTCGGAGAATGTTATGAAGAGAGAGAGAGAAACAGGAGATGAGCAATGAGAGATACCTTTGATATGGAGAAATCGGTTATCCAGATAATCTTTTCGCCTCGTCCTTGTAGAGAAGAAGAAGAAGAAGAGGAAGACAAGTCGGATTTTACAATCTCGGAGACGACGAAGACGAAGACGAAGAATGCTGAATTTTCCAGAGAAAATTGTGGTTAAGGATAAAGGAGAGTGTGGCGAGCGCGTGCCAAAATCTTACAAGACCCACATGTTTCAGAAAGTAACCCGGACGATGAAAGGTCCATTTAAGACGACGCCGTTTGTTTAGTCTATACGGTTTAACCAAACCAATTCTCCGATAAAATATTTTTGGTTTAACCAATATCATGAAAGAACATTACTAGAATTTGGGTTTATCCAAATCATTCATCTTTTCAAGGAATTCATCTATCAAGCTTCCCCTATATATGTTGGTTTTCTTATTTATATTTTGTTATGGTTTTGTATGAGTCTAATATAGTTTTTATGGCTTTTGGTTGACTCATGTACTTGTGTGAAATTGTAGTATGGCTTTTGTGTGTGGCTTTTATCTCCGAGGACAATCTCGTTAGTTCATCGACTTACATATCAAAATTTGAATATGATTCATCTTTTGAACTGAAAGAGAAAAATAAAGAAGCTACAATATAAAACCAACAACAAAAAATAAGCTACAATAGTTTATTCGACTTTCACACATAATTTGACAACATAAAACCCGGATTTTGACATTTTGTACGCTGAACATTTTTTTTTTTCATTTGAATTCAATTTTATTTCATTAATAAAATTTCTAGAACAAAAAGTAACCAAAGACAAACAATAACACAAAAGCGGAAATCAAATGCCACTACAAGCTCCATAATATATGATATACTCTCAATTCACTCATTTCTAATTGAGTTCAAAAAACATAAAACTTAACAACATATAAATGTAGATGACGATAATGTATAAGGCCAAACAATAAATCATTTCATCAGAAAATAAATCATTTGATCTTATTAGTTATGCGAATAAAGAAGGGTTCCCAATAAAGAACCTATAACAACAATACATACACATCTCTAAGCATAACATTTGTTCAACACAACACTCTCGATAGGAATCTTATCCGTCGGAAAATCACAGTCCATCTTCGTTCCCTTATCCGGCAACAAACTACACGGCTCCGGCTTAACCCTGCTCGTAACTCCGGCTACATCCGTACAGTTCCACTGCATCTTCTTTGTGGTCGGCGACAAAGCTATAGTCACATTCGACATACATATCCCCTTAAAAGGATCGTTCTTGATCCCTTCCAGCTTCGCCGATATCGTAACGTTCTCCGCCGTCATGTCACGGTAATTGATATTGCTAATCTCCGGCAACGCCTTGGGGTCGAAGCCTATCGGGTGCAGCGTATACGAACCGGTCATCCAGAAAACGTATTTCATCGTCTTCATCGTAAACCTACGAGCGAAAATGTCTCTGACGCAACCGCCACGACCAATGGCGGTTTTGATTCGGATGGCTGATTCTGTGTTGATTAGAGTCACGTCTTCGATCCTTACGTCTTTGATTCCTCCGGACATTTCGCTTCCGATGGCCACGCCTGCGCTGTCGGGAGAAATGCACGTGAGACGTCGGACTGAGAGCTGTTGTGTTGGGATTCCGGTGGAGATTCCGTATTGGTCGATTCCACTTTTGACGGCGATGCAATCGTCGCCGGAGGTTATGTAGCAGTCCTCTATTATCGTGTTCGTGCAAGAATCTACGTAACCAAATCAAGAACATGAATGCGTGTTAAACCAAATGAACACCATGTTTTTTGTCTTTTTCAAAATTAGACAAAAATCATAGAAAATCGTTACATAATATATAAATAAATGTAACATGATGTATTAATAACATACCAGGGTTGATTCCATCGGTGTTAGGAGAATCGATAGGAGCATCAATTTTAATTTTTTTAATAATGACGTTCTTGCAATACACAGGATGAATATTCCACATCGGAGAATCAATCAAACTGATATCAGAGATTTGGATGTTTTCGGAGAAGATGATTTCAATCAACAGTGGTCTCGATATGTTAGCGAAACCACCACCTCGATATTTCACCCACCATGACTTCCCTTGTCCGTTGATCGTCCCTTTGTTACCTAATTAACAAAACAACATTCCATCTTATAAAAACCAATATGCATTTTTTATTTGTTCTCATACCATATTACCTTTATACAATTTGGAAGGATTAATGATGCTTACCGGTGATAACAACATCAGTTAGATTACTTCCGTATATTAAACTAGCAAACCTTGCATCTGGATATGACGGCAAACGTGGAATCACTGGATATTCAGATTCATCCTGTTTGTTTACACCAAGATAAAAACTTAAATATGATTTGATTATTCGTAATTTAAGTATCTAAAATTGAATTGTTAATCTTCACACATTCATATAACACTACTAAATTTTTGAACGTGTGTAGATTTTACCTGAGAAGCAAGAATAGTTGCACCTTGCTGGATAAACAAAGTGAAATGGCTGGTGAGGTTGAAACTGCCGGTGAGCCATTTCCCTGGCGGAACAATGAGTTGGACTCCACCGTCAGCAGCCAACGGAGTAAGCTTGCTTATGGCTTCTCTAAACGCTTTCGTGTTTGAGCTTTTTCCATCACCAATGGCTCCAAAATCCGTCAAAACCGCTCTGTGTTTCCGGCAATTCAATGACGTATATTCAATACCTTTCTTGCTTTCAATGCGGGATTCCATAATCGGAAAACCAAACATTGTTAATGCCACTAGTATCCAAAAACTAGTCTGAATCATCTTCATCTGTAATAAAATGAGAAAAAAAAAAAAAATCAAATTTATATCTCCCTTTACTAAAAAAAAAATGAAACGAATAAACGATCACTTTGTGAAAAAAAAAAGTGAATCAGGAAAAATTACATTGCAATTTGAGAGTTCACAGAAAACGAAGAATCAATATATGAAAGTATATATAGAAACTGATAGTCAATTTCATAAATGGAAAGACAAATAAATATAGATGCAGATGGTAAAATCTTATTATATACATAGTTAGTCAATCTCAAGAATTTATAGATTGTGATTGTGTATTGATTTGCCAAAGTAGGCAAAAGATCAAAATACTCAACCCTTAACTTGTTTCCTTTTATTTAGCCTACATTTAAACTTTTGATAATAATAATAACCTTTTTTACTTTGATTGCAACAATTAAATTTTAGAAACGTGTCTCCTCTACAGAATACAGATCGTCTTGTGATTAGTCTTATACGGCACCATCTAAATTTTTGGATTGATTCGTTCTCAAGATAGCCATAGAATCAATTGCCTTTGCATGTGTCTTAACTCTCAAAATCACCAATAGTCATTACAAGAACATCTTCCATCTTTAAAATGATGAAAACGATTCAAATCTCTCAACACAATCTCTCTACCAGAAACCGTCGTTATATACTTCATCGCGTTATGGCAATCTCCGCAGACCCGTAGGTTCTTAAACACCCTAACCGGTCTCGATTTCCCCGTGCTTAAAAGCCCAAACGCAACCGCGATTTTCTCGCTGTGCTGATACAATAACCTCTCCTTCTCTGCCTCATCATTCTCTGCCTCTAGCTTGTGAAGAACAAGATCCGTATCAGGAACATACCCACAACGTTTTATTTCTCTGATCAGTCGCTCCAGTTCATTGTATATTCGATGAGCATTCGGATGAGATGTATCTCCTACGTAGAACTTATGAACCTTATCTCCCACTTCTATCCAACTGCAACCTCCTTCTTTCACCAAGTTTCTCTCTTTCATCTTCTTCCTCATCTCTGCAGATTCTTCCCATTTCCCTACATCAAAACATTCAACATAGTTTCATCATTACAAGAATGTGTTTTTTTTTTTTATGGTTTTGTGTTTGAATTGTATAAGATACCTGCACTGGCGTATATGTTTGAGAGCTGTATATAAGCTGCAGGCTCATTCGGGTCAAGTTCCAAGATCTTTCTTGCAGCCATCTCTCCAAGCTCTGTGTTACTGTGAACTCTGCAAGCTCCAAGAAACGTACGCCACACTAGAACATCAGCTTGGAAGGGCATTGTGTTAATGAAATCAAATGCGTCTGTGAGAAGCCCGGATCGACATAAGAGATCAACCATACAAGCATAATGCTCCATTCTAGGTTTGATCTTGTGTTCTTCGTACATTGTTTTGAAATGTCTCCATCCTTCAGAGACCAAACCAACGTGGCTGCATGATGACAAGATTGCAACGTAAGTGACCTCGTTCGGCTTCACCCCATCTTCAGTCATCTTGTTGAATGTTTCGAGTACTCTTTTAGCCAATCCGTGTTTTGCGAAACCTGTGATCATTGAAGTCCACGAGATGACATTACGATCTTCCATTAGAGTGAAGACTCGGGAAGCTGTGTCAATGCTTCCGCATTTGGAATACATAGAGATCAAAGCGTTGCAGACGGGTTGATTGCAGGAGAGCCCGAGTTTAACCACCTGGGAATGGATTTGCTCGCCTTTTCTTATCGAACCAATACTTGCAACTCCACTCAACAAGCTAGCAAATGTGAAGGCGCTAACACCTAATCCTCTCTCAGTCATCTCATGAAAAATCTCAAAAGCTTCCTCAAAATCGAAGTTCCTGCAGGTTCCATCAAGAAAGGTATTATACGTGACCAAGTTCTTATCAGAAAGCGATTCAAAAGCTCTCCGAGCGTCTTCCATCTTATCAGACTTAACAAACATGCTCATAACCGAGTTTGCAACGGTGCTATTCGAAGCAAGACCTCTTTTGAAGGCATGACCAAGAACCTGTTTACCTCCCCGTGGATCCGAAAGATTTCCACACGCCTTGAATGCGCTCGAGAAAGTGAAATGATTCGGCTGGACGCGACCTTGCGTTATCATTTCGCAGAAGAGACTTAAAGCCTCTGCATCAATATTACAGTTTTGCACATAACCTGTGATCAATGCCGTCCAAGACATAACACTATGATCCTGCATTCTATCAAATACCTTTCTACAATCATCTACAGAACCATCCACAGAGCATTTCGCATACATGTCAACTAAACTACAACCAACATCAGCCGCTAGTCCCGATCTGATGGCCCAAGAATGCAATTGCTTTCCCAAGAACAGATCCTCCAACTCAGCACACGCCGAGAAAACAGAGCTTAGAGTAAATTTATCCGACTCAAATCCGCTTAAAACCATATCTAAGAAAAATCTGATTGCTTCCTTAGGAAACCCCATTTGCATACACCGAGTAATCATCAATGTCCAAGTCACGACATTTCTCTCAGACATTTGATCGAACACTTTATACGCATTCTCAAGATTGTTCTCTCCTTTCACAAACATATCGATCAATGAACAACCTACACAGACGTCGGATTCAAAGTGCCCAGTCTTCATCAAAAACCCTAGAATCACTCTTCCAACAGAAACAAATTCCGAATTTGAGCAAGCTCGTATCACCGCCGTATAACAATAGTCGTTTGGCACCAAACCCAACTCCAGAAACCCAATAAACAGTTTAATCGCATCGATTTCTCTTCCGTTATTAGCCAAACAAGCCATCATTGCACTCCACGAAACAACGTCTCGCTTACTAAATCTCCCCATGGTCTCAAACACATCCTCTGCGCGAGCTAAATCTCCGGATTTTGAATACAAGCTGATTAGTGAATTGTAGAGAACCGAGTCAGGCTCAATGTTAAACTCGACTAATCGGGCGTGAACGAGTTTTCCGAGTCGAAAATCGCGTGCTCGGATACAAGACTTGAGGAGGGAAGAGAAAGTGACGGAGTCTGTCGGGCGGATCCCATCACGAGCCATGAGATCGAGAGCGGAGATCGCTCCCCGAAGATCGCCGGCATTGAGATGACGGAGGATCAGACGGTCGGCGACGTTGATCCGATTTGGAACGGACGGTCGAGATGAAACCGGGAGTTTGGCGGGAGATGGAAGCGAAAAGCTTATCACCGCCATTGTTTGTTTCCCATCTAACGATTCCGTTACCGTTGTATCCAATTAAAATGTTAACTATCTAAAGTTTACATTTTAACCCCTTAGGTTTAAAGAAAATGCGAATTGTCCGCATAACTAATATTTTTATTCAATCAGACACAATTTCATAAACCCTAATTTAAAGCACAAAACCCAAACAAACACTCCGAGAACAGTTTGCTTCTTCCCTCTTTCTCTGAAGAAGATAGAGAAATAGATATGGAGATTTCTATTATTGCTTCATCGTCTATCGATGGCGAGATCGGAAGTTGGGATCTCAAAACCGGGAAAGGGTTGCTTAAATTCAAGCCGTGCGCTTCTCCCGCGCACGGTCTCACCGCCGTGGGAGAAAAATTCCTCGCCGCCTCTCAGCTCAACGCATCCGGTTCCTCTGGCTCGATTTTCTTCTGGTCTTGGAATAAGGTTCGTCCCTCTCATTCGCTGACTTGACCCTTTGCTTCTTCTATTCTACTGTATTGGAAAGCTTTTTCCTCAATGGGAGTGAAATTAGGGAACTTTACCGGATTCCGCTGAGTGATTCATCATGCCTGAGTGAATTTGTTATGATGATGGTTAAGTCCAGAGTTTTTGTTTTCTCTTAACATTTTCTTTGGATTTGAATATGTTTGATTGTTGTAGCCTCAAGTGGAAGTTAGGAGCTTCCCTAAGGAGCCAATATTGGCTCTTACAGCTAACAGTGAAGGAACTTACATAGTTGGTGGTGGAAAGTCTGGAGAAATTTATCTTTGGGAGGTAACAATTTCATTATAGTTTGATTTCACTTGTGGTGGATTAAGCGTATTTCGAGTTTCATGATCAAAAAACCTGTTCTGTTGTTGAAATTAGGTTGCGACTGGGAAGTTGCTTAAGAAGTGGCACGGTCATTTCCAATCAGTGACATGCTTGGTGTTCTCTGGAGACGACTCTCTGTTGGTTTCAGGATCTGGAGATGGATCTGTCAAAGTCTGGTCTCTTATAAGGTTAAGTCTTGCGTCTTCTCCTGCCCAGTTTCAGTATTTTTTGTTGAAAGGCATTGCCTTTTTTTCTTACCCGTTGCTCTTGTTGGTTAGTTAGGCTGTTTGATGATCTCCAGAGGCAGAAAGGGAACACTCATGAACACTATTTTACAGAGCATACAATGTCTGTAACCGACATCGTCATAGATTATGGAGGCTGCAATGCTTTGATTGTTTCTGCTTCGGAAGATCGGACTTGCAAGGTACTTATTTGGAAAACATTATTCTAATATACCTATATGCAGTTTGTTAACTGCGATGAAGTTAAGCTCTTTCGTAAATGCGTAAGATAAGAAGGTAGACAAACCTATACTGTTCATGAGATTCATTTTTATATAGTTTTTTTTTTTTTTTTGTTCACCGTTTGAATATGAATATTTTGATCTTTGGCGATTATATATAATCTATTTCATGACCCTTCTAAACCCGTAGGTTTGGAGCCTGGCGAAGGGGAAATTGCTGAGGAGTATCGTCTTTCCTTCAGCCATCAACGCACTGGCATTGGACCCTTGCGGGTCTGTGTTCTATGCTGGTGGCAGAGACAGCAAAATTTACCTTGGTGCCATGAATGCCACAAGTGACCATTGTACAAAAGTTCTTGGTTCAATATCCGAGGAAAGGTACTTCCCGTTCCTTGCATTACAATCGTAGTCAGTTAGTCAATAATCCTATTCATAATATCTTCTTAACATCTTCTAAATCCCAATATCTATAGTTTTGACTCTTAAGATAGTTTTGGTGAGATCTGTTGAATATCAGCTTGCAGTAGTTATTGAGTCGGAGATGGTTATTATCAGATATCTAAACGTGCTTCATCCGATTTTCCGTTTTGATGGATTTGCGTTATTATATGATTATTTCAATCTGTTTGATGGTCTCATTACTCACTAATGACTCAATGATTTATGTCTAAACAGCAAAGCTATTACTTGCTTAGCATATTGCGCGGAGGGAAACCTTTTGCTTTCTGGGTCAGAAGATGGTAAAATTTGTGTTTGGGATCCCAAGACACGTCATCCTGTTCGTACTTTCGATCATGGAAAAGGTATATATTTTTTTTTTCCTTGGCATTTTCTTCTGTTTGAGCTTTTACTTATGCAAAACAATTGTTCAGTCACCCCCATCTTTGCTTTACAAACTTTGTTCTTTCAGGCCCTGTGAGCAATATTCAAGTTGTTAGAAAAACCATTGTTACCAACTTGAACAAAACACTATCTTCCTGGAAGAGAAATGGGGCGTCATTACCACCACCTTTGGAAAAATTTGAAAAACAAGAAGAGGATGGTATAGTTATCGTTGATCCGCCGCCATTTTCTGATGTTCCTGTTTACTCTTCTTACCTCAGTGCTGACCTTATTAACGAGCAAGTTAGAGAACTTCAGGTTTGTGTTTTCACTGTTTATAGACAAACAAGATTCTCTTTTTCTTTTTTTTTTTCCTTTGGACAATGATCTAAAGTCTAAACCTTTAATTCTCTCTTCAAATTTGTTTTTGTGTTGTTTCAGCAACAAGGCTCTGCAGCAACGGAGATCGAAATGGAAAGACTGAAACTTGAATACAAGAAATCATTACAGATGAATGATCAATGGCAGAAGAATTACGAGAATTTGCTTCAAGTGGTTATGGAATTACAAAACGGTGTTTCCAATTGAGAGTTTTTGATTAATTATTATTGTTTTTACACATTTTTGGGAAAATGTATTGAAAGATATAGTTACTTGGTCAAATGACAAATGGAGTGTCAATTAAAAGATGTTACGTTAATGCCAGATTTTGCAATCATAGCGTCTTGTAAAGACGCAAAGCCATTCTAATGATTCTATCGGTGAGTCGATCCCACAGCCGGAGAGACCCTCTTTGCTGGACAGCAGCAGCTTTGATGCTTTGAAGAGATTCCTCCAAGTCGTCACAGAGCCGATGAGGATCACTTATAACCGTTGGATCTACGATCAGTGTGATTGTCATCTTTTCCATATAACTCTGACAATGTATCGTCAACGCCTAATAATAAATTCAACAAAACCAGTTAATTACTTAAAGAGTTTACTTAGCTCCACGAGGAAAAAGGGCATATAATTATTTACATGGGGATGACCATAAGCAGTTGAGGCAATGTAAGTGATGGGAAGTTTATAGAAGCTAACTTCTTCAACGGGACCAATCATGTTCGAAAAAGTCATCGTTGTGTTTGACACCATTCTCTTTACTATTGTGGCCGCCACCTGTAAATTAATCACAAATTAATCAATAACTAGGTGACTAAGACTTTTATCTAAGATATTTTGATCTTTAACAATCTGTATTCACTCTCCTTTCTACGTTCTTTTGATAATTTACTTCTATTTCATATACTAAAGATATGATGTGGTATTTCTGACCTGAATGCCAAGTGATCTGACGATGATTTGACGGAAAATATAAGTTAGCATTGCTCCGAACGAGTTCTTCTTTCGGTTGATGATCTTCTGAGCTCTTTCGAGATGTTATAAAGGGTCATCGCGCAATGCAATAGAAAACGGAAAGACTACATAGCCGAACCTATTTCCCCACCTACATTTGGAACCTTTCTCCATCATATCTGCAAGACTGCAAGATCCTTTTTTTCAAACGAACAATAATTCAAAAATACATGCACCAATTACTAAGTATACATATATATAACTTGTAATCAAATGAGCAAATGAGCTTATGTGAATGTGCCTGGGTTCCAGTACTGGTGGGTCTTAAATTTACTAGCAGAGCTGCCCTTAGCCTTATTCTTTTAGGCTGATTTTTTTGTTTCCTTTTAGTTTCTTCTTCTTCTCCTATTAATTTGTCAAAATAGGAAAATATTCATTAACGTTTACATAGACAAGAAAATAGGAGACTGTAGTTTAATTACCGTACTTCTCTCCAAGTATTGCGAGAGACCAGCTTGTGTTACTCCAAGTACAACATCGTTAACTGTCTATATATTAAACCAAAATATAAGATACTCATAAGTTTTTTGTTGATACAAATATTTATATTTTTTTAATAAATTTTTGAACATTTAGCTTTATCAACAACAACAACAAAAATTCGAACATTTAGTTTATGGATTTGTGGTGTGCCATACCGGACCTGAAACTACGTTTATAAACAATAAGAACAAAAATTAACTTTCATAATGTTACATGAATTGATAATCAAGAACGCTTATAACGGTGCCTTAAAGTGATAGCGTAGATGAATTGTTTTGTGACATACCCATACTAAGAGAATGTAGACATATAAATATAAAGAGAAACCTTACCATATTCATGGCGTTCTTGATTAGCTTTATCTTTATATCGTCAAGGCTTACGGTACGATGAACCAAACACAGCCGTTTACTCTTCCTTGTCCGGAAATCACCTTTGATAGGTGTTTCAGTATCCTTAAAGAACAATAGCGTAAGAATAAATTCCAACGCATCACAAACCGTGTTAAAAATCAAGATAACCGCCATCCAAATATTCTTAACCAGCCACCATAACCGGGAATCACCCCTTGAACCGACCATTAACCGGGATGATGCAGACGAAGACCGGTTCCGAAACGGGAGACTCGGGAGCTCAGTAGGGTTCGATGTTTTACGCATACAAGCGAGGACGAGAGACATGATTGACATGCCATCGCCGACCGAGTGATGGATCTTTAAAACGGCAACGTTTTCAGCGTCCAAGGTTTTCAAGTCCAGTAGGTGAACTTCCCATAACGGTCTCGATGTGTCCAAGGGGATCTTCATGAGGTCGGAAACGTAATCTTCTAGAAATGCGTCTGCGTTCTCTATGTTTTGCGGTTTTATTTCGGGTACGATGATGTGATCCTCCACGACCACGTTTGTCCGAACCCATCTTTGGCTTTGTCTATGGTTCCCATCACTCACCTTCAAGTAATTAATCATTTTAGCTAATGTAGAACCTGAATAAGAATTAGAACCGTACTAAATCATCCATATTCTATTATGTTATACGTTGTATATTAGAGAAAATTCGGAGAAACCAAAAAAAAAATCCAAAACGAATTACAACAAAAATCTGGATAAATCACCCCCCTACGACTTACCAATTTACTGGAGAAACGAGGATGCCTGATAAAAGTTTGCTTAAACCCTCTCATAACCACACTATTTCTTATGTGTATAATACTCCAATAGTTATGGATTTGAATTTACTCTATTGCTTCGTTTTTTAAAATAAAAATGTACGTACACACTATTGTTTACTTAGTTGCGGTAGAACTTAATAAACCAAATTTATTGGGTTTGGTATTCCAAATATAGACCAAGAAATAATGCATCGCTTGTTTTGTTTAGATACAGTGATGAGACTTTTTCAATACTTTTGTTGTCGTTTAAGAAAGAATACTTTTGTTTAGATACAGTGATGTTCCTCTCCTAAAAGAAAATAAAAAGTTTTTTTTTTTCTTGGGTGCAAATGTGAAGAAGGAATAAAAGTTAACTTACAGGAATATAATGCTCATCTCTTAAGAATTAGTGGAAATACATACACAACTTTTATCTAATTTTCTTAAACTAATTAGAAAGGAGATAAATTTTAAATAAAGATCTACAAATCGTAAACCATAATGCATTTTGACTTTCAAATCACGAGTGTACAGAAATTTGCATGAGTTTTTGATCGAAAAGTCAATGAAGACATGTGACATATATATGTATTTGACCGAAAAGAAACAATATGTAGCCAATAGGGCAAGAAACAACAGCTATTTTCCATGGTATTTAGGGGGGAAATAAGCTATTTTGTGGTTGTTCTCATCAGTTCTACATGTTTATGCTGAAGTACTGTTCTAAACTTCTAATTAAATCTTCAAATTCAAGCCCTGCGATGGTACCCTTTATAGTTTTTTTTTTTTTTTTTTTTTTATGATACAAAATTAATATGACAAATACGGGAAAGCTAGCTTTAACCTACTGAATGGAACCTCTATCCTGGTCCCTGGACAGCAGCTTTGATGCTTCTCAGAGATTCCTCCCAGTCATCACATAGCCGATGAGGATCATTAATGACCGTTGGATCGACGGTTAAAGAAATAGTCATCTTGTTGTTATAACTTTGAAAATGCATCGTTAACGCCTGATCAAAAGACCAGCGAGATCGTTAATTCTTTAATCACTGAATAAATATTAACAATATGAAATATATAGAATAGTCTAATATCTTACATGAGGGTGACCATAAACACCTGGGGCCATGTAAGTGACGGGATGTCCATAGAAGCTTATTTCTTCGATAGGACCAACCAAGTTCGAAAACGACATCGTTGTGTTTGACAATGCTCTCTTTATTACATTTGCTGACCTCTGCAATCATTTAAATTCACAAGATTGGATTATATTAACCAAACAAATCAATGAATCGTTAGCTTTAATTTTTGGTTTGATAGATTTTTGTTAGTTGATGATATGAAACATATTTCTAGGTTAAGTTTAATGAAATTATAAGCGTATGACTATCGTTAAATTTTTGAACTAGATATGAAAGAGTAGGTGTTATAGACTGACCTGAACCCCAATGAATTTGATAAGGACATTACCGACGATGAACGTTAGCACAGCTTCTAACGAGTTCTTCTTCCGGTCGATGGTCGACTTAGCTCTTCGGAGATGTTCCAATGGGTCATCGCGTAATGCAATAGAGAACGGAAAGACTATGTAGGCGAACCAATTTCCCCATCTACACTTAGATCCTTTAGCCATCATATCAGCTAGATCCTATTCTTTTATCAAAAAATCAGAAAAAAACTAATTGAAATTTATAATTTTCATATAAAAATCTTGCAAGTATAAATAATGGTAATTAGTTTTGCCTGAATTCCAGTAGTTGGTCTTATGTTTACAAGCACAGCTGCCCTTAGCCTTATTCCTGTAGGCATTGATTCTTCTTGTTCTCCTATTAATATTTATCATAAAATTCTTACATTTCACATGTAAATAGTAAAATTTATGTTCACTAACAGAAAATTCATGAATATTACCGTATCTTCTCTTCAGATATTGCGACAGACCAGCCTGAGATACTCCAAGTATAACATCGTTGACGGTCTACTAAGCCGGAATATAGATACAAGCAAGATCAATGAAAAAATCATACATATCACATCTCTTGTGATATTTCTAAACTTTTTTAAGGTAAAAATTACGGATTACCAAGACAAATAATTCACAAATCACTTACCATGTTCATGGCGTTCTTGATTAGCTTTATGTCGTCAAAACTTACGGTACGATGAACCATACACATCCGTTTGCTCTTACTTAGCCGAAAATCGCCTTTGATAGGTGTTTCAGTGTCCTTAAGGAACAATATCGTAGCGATAAACTCCAAAGCATCACAAACCGTATTCAAAACCAACATAATCGCCGAACATAGAACCATAACCAACCACAACAACCGGCAATCACCCCTTGAACCGACCTTAAACCAGGATGATCCAGACGACGGGTTCTTGTACGGTAATCTTGGGATCTCATTGGGATTAGATGTTTTACGCGTACACGCGAGGACTAAAGACATTAGAGACATACCGTCGCCGACGGAGTGATGGATCTTTAAAATGGCGATGTTTTCAGCGTCTGAGGTTTTCAAGTCGAGTAAGTGAACTTCCCATAATGGCTTCGAGGTGTCTAATGGTATCGTAGTGAGGTCGGAGACGTAGCTCTCGAGAAAAGTGTCAGCGTCTGCGTTCTGCGTTTCTATTTTGGGAATGACGACGTGATCCTCGACAACCACGTTTGTCCGAACCCATTTTTGTTCTTGTCTGCTGTTGCTCCAACTGTTCACCTTCAATAAAATTTATTTAAACCACAAAAATGTTAAATTTTCAAGTATTCTCTTATAAAAAGACGAGAATTACGAGTTTAAAAAAAAAAAAATTAAACGGATGTAGTATTATCAGTTATCGGACTTGTGTCAAATCGANAAATAAAATTTTTTTTTTTTTTTTTTTTTTTTTTTGGTATAAGATGAAATCGACAATATCTGAACTACAAATTTTCAGACACAGTATTTCCTGAAAAAAAATATCATTTTGGTGGAATAAAATTATGTTACCAAATTGAATCTTCCGCTAGATGTTTCTAGTAAATTTTGTTTTTTTTTGTTACGAAAATGGAACAATATCCTCCCCTTTTTGGAATATAATCTTTAGCTTTATAACTTTCTTTTCAACAATCTATATTCTTTACAATAAAATATAGATACAGCATTGATAGTTTTTCTTTACTAAAACGTATTCAAATTAAGTGACAATTACAAAGCTATGGCACATACAGTTAAAAGAAAAGCATTTATAAAGCTATATATCATTGATACGTTGGAATTCTTTCTCTCATCTCTTGCTAGTCTAATTAACTTCTTGATTTTTTTCCCCAGTTGTAAACTTCCTAAGCCATGTAATCAATAATTTTTGCGCTTTTATCAAAATCATTCGAGGATCAATTGGGACTTGACGTAGTAATCTGAAAAAGCATAAGCCAACCCATTTATAATCGTGGTTTTTATGTCATCAAACGCTTAAGCTTTTGACATGGTATCAGAATTTCATGTACTTGTAAATAAAGAGAAAAACACTAATCAATCACACGTACACCAACCATCCAATGAAAACTAAATCCATAAAAAAAAAACGTTGAAAACGAAAAAGAAGTCGGATTTCTATTATGTATGCAAGCGTGGATCGGAGGAACTCACCAATATACTTGAGAAACGAGGATGCCTAATCAAGGTCTGCTTTATTCCTTCGATAATCATATCTGGCTCGATCTTGCCCTTCAAACCAATCACAGATATGATGTTGCAGTTAAACTCCGGCGCGTGAAACAGACGCGCCGTGGGGCTTAGCGGCTGCTCCTCCTCTTCTTCATTCTTTGCCACTGTTATCTCCGCTATGTCCCGACGTCGTCGCCGTATCTTAATCTCCATATTTTGTTTCTCTCTCTCTCTTTGGAACTCTACTCAAATATTTTCTCCTCTTTATGGTATCTCTATTCGTGCTGTGCCACTACTGTGCCAGTTTTACTTTCTAAAATGTGTTAGAAACTTTCCATTTTCGTATTATTCTTATGGTTACTATATGGGTAGCTTTTCTTATGTTCGGAAACTTTTATTATTCTTTTCGCATTTGACCGTTATTAGTTTTCTCTTCCTAATATGCAGTGACGGGTCGGACCGGTTCAACCGTGAACCGGTGGCAGTTGGTTTTCATAAAAACCCAACATTATAGTTGGCCCAAAAAAATCCACTAAAACTTGGCAAAAACCTGAAACCCAGCCGGATTGGATCAATTAGAAAACCCGATTTTTATATTTATGCAATGATTTTTAGATTTTTATCTTAAAACTCTACAACAATTATATTGTTATTTAACTATGATAAGTTATAAAATATAATTACTGAAAAATACTTTTAAAATGGTGAATAATTACTTTTAAAACATATTTTTATATTTCAACTTTGATTTTTAAATACTTTTATCATGATATTTTTCATTTATAGAACCATAATGTTTCATATTCATATAATTTTACTATATTTTTATTTATTTTTTATTTTTTAAACGTTTACAAATTTATATAATCTATATTCAGTATTTGAATATATTTATTATTAAAAAATTTAAAAACCCGTTCCAACCGAACGAATCAAATTGAACCATGACTCAAAGGGACATCCGGTTCGATATCCGGTCCGATTTTAAAAACACTGCTAATATGAGCTTGATCAAAAACTTATAGGGTCCAAAGTCAAGATATACAGAGAAACATATAATAGTTAAACGGTGGGCGCATTTATAAAAGATTACTAACAAAATATTAAGTTTACGATTACATTTTATGCGATATATATTTTGAATCTATAATTAAATCAGTGTTGAAATATATCAAACGTTCTGTCCATATATGGGGGGAGTGTACACTGCTTTAACCGATGAGATTTTATTTAAGTTTAAGAAGTTTCAGTCATTTGGATACAAATTTGAAACAGAATTTTTAAGGGTTTCTTCGCCAGCAAAATATCTCAAAAGCTTATTATCTATAGCTTGTAAGCGAGGCATTGGGACAAGTGGCAGCAAGAACAACTCAGTCATCTAACCGGTAAACACTAAACAGACCAACATTAGGCATGAGATTACAAACTTTGACGTGTCATCAACATCCACTTGGTGTTCTCTGATTGGTTTACATGGTTAGATCTCAGATTATGTACTTGTAGTACCAGAGAGAAGATCAAATAGCATGAAGGTGATCAAACTTTAGATCCGCCTTTAGGATCGAATTAGGTGTACAATTAGATTCTCCCACTCTTTCCATTTCTTGACCCGTCGTTCCATTATCCACGTCGGGCATACATGATGTTATTTTCTCTTTATCATTTAAAAAGTAACAATATATAAATAACATATGTTACAAAAAAAAAAAAAATACAAATAAAAATAACATAAAATATTACTTTGTCGTAATTATCTATATGTTTTTTTGTTTTTTTTTATGAAGGGTTCATTAATTATGTATATGTTAACCATTGGATAGTCGTAAAAATACTTGTAAACATCTCTACAAAAGCACATTTGTTTAATCTAAAAAATTTTAGAGCATGTTATGTATTATTGCACACATAACCATGACTAATTTCAGTTTTTATGTAATAATTATTTTTGCCAACTTATTTGGAGTATATTCCTTTAAAAATCGAATAGGTTAAAAAAATTTGAATAATAACGTGGTAATTTGACTCTCTTTTTTTTTTTGTTAAAGTGGTAATTTGACTTGGGAAATCAAAGTTTAGAGAAGGTTTGGAGTTATAAGAAATACGAGCATTATAAAAAAAAGTGTTTTATGTGAGTTGATCTATTTCAACGCCGAGCACACAAGGATACACATACGTATCTTGGTCAATACAAACACCGCAGTGAAACACACACACAAATTAACACACAGATACACCTATATATATTCTCTTTCAAGCCTTAAGAAAAAAATACAAGACAACATAGAGAGTAGGGAGCCGGAGTTGATAGCTTAAATCAATAAATGCCGAGTTACATTTCCTTCACTGTGTTGCTTTATACTATATTTCTTATCTCTTTTTTCCCCCAAACAAACTTTGTCAACGCATCGAGACTTTTAGTAGAATCCAATAAGCCGGGCCACACGAGCTTGAATACAGGTAACGAACAAGGCACATTTCACGGTGTAGCGGTGAATGATTGATTGTCTGCCAAAGGGATTTCGCTTCAGTTCTGCTCCTAGCCGCTACATTAACAACCATGCTTTAAGTTCATGTTCATCACTTTGTTCTACCACAAATAAAGCCATTCCTAAGCCATAAAGTAATGAAGGTCCTATGCATCTCATGAATATGTATTTTTCACCTATTTGTTCTAACTCTATGTTAAGAACTAAAGAAAAGGGTTTAACTCTCTATGCTTGGGTTATTTAGTTTCCTGTTTCCTAGACAAAATTGGATTATTTCATGTATTCCTTAATTTATTGTGTTTGTAATATCGTGTATTTATGTATAATGTAGAAGCAGTACTGTTTTATAGATCACTAGATAAAGCCGCGGGATTTATTTTTTTTTTTTTTTTTTTTTTAAAAAAAACTTAAACAAAATATGATTATTCTTAAAAATGAGTAAAATAATATTAAAAACCCAATAAAAAACTATGAGTATTCACAAAAACTTAAATTATGTATTTTTTGTTAAAACAAAAACAAAAACAAAAAAAAAAACTGTGTTTATATCTATATTATGAATATATCAATATAAATAGAAAACATATGTTACTAACATTTTCATCAAGTAATAAAAGATCCACTCTCATAAGAATATTATTTTTCTTTATGATTTATAGCTTTTCACTTTATAATAACACATACTATACTATAATATGACGATAATTTTGATCTCGATCCAGNGAGGGAAATAATCTTTATTGATTTCTTGAGCTTTCAAAAACATGATTTTTCTTATTCTAAATTATGGAGAGAAGAAAAAAAGTAGAAGCACAAAATTAAATTTTGAAGGTTATAGCTTATTATATAGAGTTTGGTAAGACATATATATATTATTATTTTTTCCGTTAGTATATATATGGAACTTTTTTATCTTAGAATAGGAGACATGCAAATTTTGTTTTTCCTTTTTTTTGTTAAAATATAGAACCTTTTTCAGTTAGAATATGGCAAATATATATATTTT
>OVBJ01000801.1:0-41579 GCA_900406535.1 Noccaea bulbosa | reverse complement strand
CGATCGCCGGGTCGGATCGACGGGGGTCGATCGCCGGGTCGGATCGACGGGAGTCGATCGTTGGGTTGTGATCGCCGGGTCGGATCGACGGGGGTCGATCGCCGGGTTGTGATCGCCGGGTCGGGTCGGATCGCCGGGTTGACGGGTCGGACCGCCTGGTTTCTGGTTATTTCAACCCCTTTTTGCTCCGTTAGCTCGTTTTTCTCGTCTTTGTGCGGAAGTTCTCCTTTGAACGCCTTTATACCTGAAAAGACTCAATAAACACTAGAAAGACTCGATAAAATACTTGAAAACACTTGTTAGAATGCGCTAAAACGCAAGACATCAATTGCATTCCCTTAAACTAGCTAATCTATCCTTCAATCCAGCGGCAGAGAAGCCAAACTCTCTAGATCTAAGAAGGTATGAGATTAATAATGCAAACCTAAAGCAGCCACGAGACGAAATGGAGTTGAGATAAGAACTGCATACTGCAGTAAGATGTCGCACCAAGGCGAGAATGGTGCCATCAGACGACACAAAGGAGCCTAAGTAAACCACCGGGAGCGAAGGATAGATGCTCAGATCCACAAAGGCTGCTACTAGGGTTGAAGGAGCAGAATACAAATGAAGAACCAGGCCAAAAGGAAGAGACAGAGAGCTTGCGGCCAAGGCTAAAGCCGAACAAGCCCCTCTAAGCTCTATCGCTTGGGCAGCAACCTGCAAGAAACATGACGGAGGAGCGAGGGAGTGAGCGGGACAGGGAGCGGCTGAGAGATCTGGCGAGGCAAGAGCAGGGGGCGACACGGGAGAGGCAGGGAACGGAGATCTACTGCACCGAGGTAGATCTGAAGGCGAAAACACGGGCGGCGGCTCTAGAGGAGGAGGAAGGAGGAGAGGAGCTCCCCAAACTGGAGCACACAAGAGAGAAGCCATGGAAGAAAGGAAGAGGAGGGAGAAAGAGGGAAGTTCTCACCGGCGGACGAGAGGCCACACCGGCGGCGGATCTAGGTTAAAACTCTTATTGCCCCAAAAAGTCGCCCTTTTAGAGAGAGAGATTGTTTATTTGTTCACTTTGCTAACACTTTGTTAATAATCGATAGTTTTATGATACTATTCGGCAATGATGTGAAAACTCAATATGATTTTTTGGAAAAAAAATTAGACCAATAATTAGTACTTTTTGGCTCGAAAACAGAAGACACAAATAGCAAAAAATTGTTCAAAAAATCGGCCGATTTGCCGATTAATCGGCGATTAATCGCTAATCGGGTGCCAACCGTACCGATTTTACTTAAACGACATAATTAATCGGTCAACCGTGGTCAACCGTGGTTTGGCCGATTAAATGAAAAATTCGGCCGATTAATTGAAAAATTCGGCCGATTAATCGCTAAAGTTGTTTGGGCCTTTTTATTTTAATAAAAAATTGAAGTCCATTTGTGTTGAAAGTGGCCCAAATCATAAGAATAAAATTTATATATATATCTCTACTATATTATTTGAAACGTATTTTAAAACAGGTACCCAAAAAAATCGACTTAATAACAAGAATGCCACTTCCTTTTTCGACCAAAATCTGTTTGGAAACAGGTTTTAGAGGGTATGATTGGGACAAAAAATAGACAACTCGGTCGAGTCCACTCAGAGTTGTCGAAAACCCGACCCAAAACCCGAAGAAAAAACACGCGGGTCGACTTTCATTTAAAATAAACCGGGACTCGGACGATATAAGAATCGCACAATCTCTGTTTCCAATAACCGAGATTACACGGTTTCAATTATATTCTGAGAATATGCTACGTAATATTCGCATTTAACAATCACTCCGAACGGAATTCCGAAATTGTTTTCCTATCCTTCTCTAATTAACCACCTAATTATCCCCGATATATCTGCGGAGTTAATGGGGATCGTTATAGTATAACCCAACTAATTTGATTTAGTGTTTAGAGCTATATTAGTGTTTAAAGCGCGCTCAAGATATGGAAATAATATATTTCCATAGATATTGAGGTAAAACCGTAAATCATCCACGACGAATTAAATACGGATATTCGTAATATATTATCCTCAAGAGAAGGAAATAAGATATTCCATATCTTACGGTTTAAGAATTTTAAAGTATCTTCAATTATTTAAAATTAATTACACCTAAATAATTCATTGTGAGAAACCCTATAATGCCGTGCGAGTACTGAACTATATAAGAAGTAGTCGAGGTGAAACCGTAAATCACTAACGACGAATTAGATAAGGATATTCGTAATATAGCGAAGGAGAAATGGCTATGGAGATCGCGCTTCCGGTTTCACCGTGCACTAAAGTTAAGCCGTTCAAGGTTGGATGGAGGATTGAAGTGAAGATCTTGCATCTTTGGAGGCAGTATGCCACGACTTCCAGAGAGACCATTGAAATGATACTTTGCGACGTCGAGGTAATGGTCCAATCCGTGTTAATACAGAAATACGTCCACAGCTTTCTCAACAAATACGTGTGTCTGAACAAAAAAGTTCATTTCATTTGTAACGGGAGAATATGTCTTTGTGCGAACGAGTGTCTGAACAAAATGGTTGATTTCATTTGTAGGGCAACAAGATTCACGGAAGTGTGCGGAAGCAGGATGTGAAGCGATACGAGAGGTATCTCGAAGTCGGTGCTTGGAAGTTCATACAGAATTTCACGGTTACGCATGCAACGGGACACTACCGTACAACTCCAAACCCTTACAAGTTATCTTTCATGAAGGAGACGTTTGTGTTGCCGTCAGGGAATCTTGGAGACGGAAACTACTTGATGTTGGCCAGTTTCAAGGAGATCCACGAAGGCAAAGTGAATGAGAGCATTTTATATGGTATGTAATCTATTAGCCATTTTGATTTGAAAGAACTAACCGTGACGCAGACTCGGTTTATTTGCGAAAGTGTAGATGTATTTTTAGTGCTCTGCGATAATTATTGATTGAAATATTTATGTATCCGTGTAGACATAATAGGTCAAGTAATCAGCGTCAGTAAGATGGAAGAAGTTGACACCCAGAATAAAAAACAAACACCGTGTAGACATATTCCCTGTGATTGTCGGTGCTGGTCGTCCGGAGATTGTACTTGCTTTATTGAATTCTTCTTATCTATGGGAACATTGCAAAGTATTGAAGTTAACGAAGAATATGAGGCTGTTTAATAGCACTTTAAATGCTGAAGAGGCGACAGAAATAAGTGATTTCTCAGATTGGTTGCTTGATGTTGGAGATGGGAAGCTTGCTGAGCCTAACGATGGTGAGGCGGAAATAGATATTCCGCAAGAATTACTGATCACAGCGACAAACGATCCAATGGAAGTGATATCCAATGAGGTATATGCTGATCCTGATATGTTTGAAGTCGATAAGGATCCACGTTATTTTCAAGATCGAGCCATATTATGTCCAACTAACGACGACGTCGATATGATAAATCAGTTCATGCTAAGTAAAATACCCGGTAAGCTCTAATTTCTTATAAGTTTGAATATTTATTCATAAGAGGTTGTAAAGCGTTTCGCCATTCATCTTATGTATCGTCATTATTTATTACCAGGTGAAGAACGAACGTATTTGAGTGCTGATAGCATTGATCCAATGGATATAGCTGCAAGGAACAATCCAATTTTCACACCTGATTTTTTGAACTCTATCAAGGTACCAGGTCTACCCAGACATTTTCTTTGTCTTAAAATAGGAACTCCAGTTATGTTGCTAAGAAACATAGACTCAAAGGGTGGTTTATGCAATGGTACAAGACTGCAAGTTACTCAGATGGCTGATCATGTTTTAGAAGCAAGGGTTATAACCGGAGATCGTGTTGGTGTCAAAGTATTGATCCCAAAAATTGTCATATCTCCTACCGATTTTAAATTACCATTTAGAATGCGACGGAGACAGTTTCCTCTAGCTGTTGCCTTTGCTATGACCATCAACAAGAGCCAAGGTCAGTCACTCAAGCAAGTTGGTCTTTATCTCCCAAGACCTGTATTCTCACATGGTCAGCTGTATGTAGCACTTTCGAGAGTTACATCGAAGAAGGGTCTTAAAATCTTGATCGTCGACAAAGAAGGTAGAACCCAGGAAAAAACTACCAATGTAGTGTTCAAAGAGGTTTTCCAGAATTTAGGAGACTGAGTTTTTGGCTTTCATTTTTCCACTATTCAAGGATTAATTGTTTTTTCAAGTATTTTTATCAGTTTCAATAAAGATATTTACGAGAAAGACTGTAGTTTATGTTACACCAACAATTAGTGACATCACAAAGAAAAGCGGATTTAACTTTCATGAATACAATGGAATTTTACTGAGTATACAGATGTAATGCAAGTCTCTTCGCCAAATATATATTATCAGTAGAGCCAAATCCATTTATGGTCTCTTAGCAATCTAATACTATTAATGTTAACATATATATTTCGACTAATACAATCTGTTACAATAAATTTTACATCAATGATTGATATCTTTTCATTCCTTTCAAATATCCTTGAATAGTGCAATAAATATACAATGACATTCACAAACTAATGTTTATAACATCGAATATTGCAATATATTAACTAGATACTCTAGGTGAAACGGTTCTGAAAAAAAGATGCCTTCTGCGACTATTCGAGATCCAGGCAATATTTTAACAAAATAAATATTAACAACATTCCTCGATTGCATATCACGGCTTTTCATTTTAGATTTTACATTTCGAAAAGCCCCATAAAACATAAAAACAGAAAGATCACTCATATGGCGACTTTCTCTAGGGTTGCGGATTTGAGTTCATGGGTTCCAAACTTGATGGTAAGAGTGATGGTCCTTAAAAAATGGAAGATTTTTGGTCTTAGAGGTGTAGAAGGCTTGGATGTTATTGCCGTCGATGAAGAAGTAAGTTATCGAGATCATGTATTTCTTACATTATATGATTCGCACAATGATTAGAAGACGATGTTTTTTCTAACCTCTCTTTTCAATTATTTTGTTTATTAGGGCACGAAAATACAAGCGTCCGTAACGAAGGTTACACACGTTCCGATGTTTGATTGTCAGATTCAGGAAGGAGAGTGGTACAGCCTATCTAAGTTCGCTGTCGTCAATGCTCCGATCGTAAGCCGATCAACAACAAATAGATGGTGTATCATCATGGATTCTAACACTGACATCCGGAAAATCAGCAGGAGATCATCGAGTCACGTCATCAAACACCATTGTTTCAACTTTGTGATTAATCGGCGTGTTGCGTGGGATCTCCCTATTGGTAATAGTGTGTATCTTCTACTATTTACGTATTATTGATACATAATCCTTTATATCATTACATACAAAATAACATTAACTATATGGGGAATCAGATTTGCTAGGTGTAATCTCTCACGTTGGTGATCTTCACACAGTTAGAGATGAGAATTATCAAGGAATGAACAAACGAATATGCAAGATTCATTTCAATATTCGTGACTTGCAGTAAGTCTACGTACCAAATATTTTATACTCTAATTTATCACATTAGTTACTTTCAGTTCTTATTATGGTATTGATATACACAGGAACCGTGAAATACAATGTGAAGCACGTGGATCTCTGGCAAACTATTTCCATGAAATGTGGTGGAGAAATCGAAAATCTGTTGTTGTTTGTGAACTAACTGATTGGAGAATATTCTTCACCAAAGGTCCTTTTCATATAACCTTCTCATTTTATTAAACGATTGCAGTATAATTTAGATGATAGTTAATTTAAAATTAAATGTTTTTTCTCTTTTAAGGATGGAGTCATGTTGTTGATGGAGGTGGTATGTCACGATTCGAGTTTGATCCTCAGTTCCCCGAGGCACATGAATTGAAGAACAAGTAAGTATAACACATATGAAAAACTTGGGGCCATAGTAGATTTCTGTCAAATGAGTTTAACTGTTTATTTATCATTCCAACAGGTTTTTGATAACTTCTCAACATGCTAAAATGTCATCCAACTATCGCTTCTATGGACAAGGTGCAATGAAAACTCCTCAGCCACTCTTCTAAGGCGACTCATCACAAGGACGTCTACAACATCTGTCCACATTTTCATGTTCAGTTACTACATTATTTTCGTTTAATTGTTCTAAATTTGAAGACTTTGTTTTTACGCTACTCATATTTTATTGGTTACAACTCGATTTATATTATTAAGTTATTTATTTCTAAGTATCAAACTCATTTCAAACCAAATATCCTTAACAACGCTATATGAAACTGTATTTTGCAATACAAGAACACAAATTCCTGTATTGTCATTAAATCAAATCAAAATTATTTCCCCGCACATCGTGCGGGTTAAATCCTAGTATATATATATACTGTAGATGTGTATTAGTAAAAATAAAAAACAAAATTGAAGCCATTTTGCATTAGATATATATTAGTAAAAATGCTTAATATAAACTTTTTGTATGAGTTTATGATTTTTGTATTAATGTCATACAAAATATATATATATATATAATTTAAAAATATATTAAAATATAGTAAAAATTATACCCCGATTAATCTCCGATTTATCACCGATTTTTGAAAAATCGTTAATCGGTGACCGACCGACTGAATAGTGATTAACGAAATTTTGAACCCAGGATATAACAAACGTTGCTTGTTCCTTTATTATGAACAAATGAATGGAAATAGCTTTGGTGCTTGGAAAAATTAGCCCTTGAGTTTGGACCACTCATATTTATTAGTCATTTCCAATAAATATCAGTAGTAGTTGTCCTCATAGACAACAGTCAATTTCATTTATTTGTGGTTTCCTCGATTTAATTCTAGCTGAACTATGGACTAATAGCTGTCTTAATTTCTCAAAAAATTTGTACCAATCAAATTGTATTTCTGAATTTGATCAACAAATTAAAAGCACTTCAACCAAAACTACTCAATAATTTATGTTCGCCATACTACTAACGGGTGCGTACCGTTTATTAATATGATTATTGAAAATGAATTCTTTCACCTTATTAGTTTTTTAGAGTTAACAGTATATCTACATGTAGGTCTTCATAGGTTCCATTTTTACGATAAACAAAACAAATACTCCTACTATTACGTTATGATAACGCTTTACTATGGTTCAATTTCCCTTCCTTACACAAACTCTACATCAATAATTGTCTTCTTATAAAAAAATTAAAGAAAAAATATTAGACCTTTTAGGTATGGTTGCACTTGCACATATTGATTAGAGGTCTTTTTTGTGTGCAATGATCCCATCATTAATTAGTGACCAACCAAAAGAGATTGACCTTTTAATTTACAAGAGAGAGAGGGAAAGAAAGCGTGTCTACGCTGCTACTTGCACCATTGCTAACGCAATCAAATCTTCTAACCCATACACTAAGCTCATACTTTTCTTCGTTGCTTCCATCCTCGATTCACATAATAACAATATTGTTTAAATCACATATCATAAATATATAATGTACGATTGAAAAGCTTAATGTTAGATGTCTATAGAAAAGTCCAACACGAGTCAAAGCAAGTTGTTTTATTCCAGAAACATGGTCCAGTTACCGCCCAATAATTGGATACATACAAGCCCTGATAAAACCAAAGTTCAAGAAAACAAAAACAAAAAGAAAAAAAGAAGAAGATATTCAAAATACATATTCTCCCCAAATTTCAACTAAATTCGAGAATTTGAAGTCGAACAATTCCACACGTAATATCCCTATCGACCTCTTATTTTGTTTGGTTCTCTCCTACGTAGTAATTTAAGATGTACGAACACATTTGAATTTTGAAATCCGTGTTAGTATATAACTTATATACAAAACATGTATCCAATTATAGAGCAAACTATAATTTCTTATTATGGTTTAATTTCTTAATAGGACACAAAAATCTATGAAAGATCGAAATGATCACTAGAAAACTTTGTGATATTCTCAAACATGCTAGTATATATGACTTTAGACATTTGTCTCTTTAGTTTACGTCGACTGTAAATTCGTATTAAAAAAACTTACATTAATTTTTTTTTTATAATAAATTAAGGAATTCCTCCACAAATGAAATTACATTCATAGGGCTACACATAACTTTTTTGAATTAAGGATGGTAAAATAATATGTTCACCAAATGATGGAGGTACTCGAGAGTCCAGCTGTAATACATCATGCATGCAATGTCTTGATATTAGCCTCCTTTTGTTCACCCACTCTCTCTTCTCTTTTATTTAATTTAACGTTTACTTCCTTCTTCTCTTCCTCCCACTATATATATCTCTCTCCCTTCTTCTCTCTTCCTCACATTCCTCACCAAACCCCAAAACACACACCCACACGTACGCACACCCACACGGACACACACAACAATGTCTCCTTTCAAAATATTCCTCTTCACGGCTCTTCTCGCGGCGGCGTTTACATTTTCCGCCGCTGATTTCAACCAAGACGTCGACGTTGCCTGGGGAAACGGCCGTGGGAAGATACTCAACAACGGACAGCTTCTTACTCTCTCCTTAGACAAATCCTCTGGTTCTGGTTTTCAATCTAAAACAGAGTATTTGTTCGGAAAGATAGATATGCAGATCAAACTCGTTCCTGGTAACTCAGCTGGCACTGTCACAACGTTTTACGTAAGTTGTTATTACTATTCTTGTGATTTTAATTGTATTTTTTTTTTTTTTTGTTATAAAGGAAATTGTATTGATAAACATGTGTTTTTATATACTTTGCAGCTGAAATCGCCAGGATCGACTTGGGATGAGATTGATTTTGAGTTCTTGGGTAACATGACTGGAGATCCTTATACTTTACACACTAATGTTTACACTCAAGGCAAAGGTGACAAAGAGCAACAATTCAAACTCTGGTTCGACCCATCCGCAAATTTCCACACTTACTCAATCCTCTGGAACCCTCAAAGAATAATGTAAAGTCTAAAACCCAACCTTTCTTGCTTCACACGTAAAACCCATTAAAAGACCTAATTAGGGTTTATTTATTTTCCTCATCCCTAATCTGTTCTGTTTTTTTTTTTTTTTNATTTTTTTTTTTTTTTTTTTTTTTTTTTTAGATTCACCGTCGATGATACGCCGATTAGAGAGTTTAAGAACTCTGAGTCGATCGGTGTTTTGTTCCCAAAGAGCAAGCCGATGAGGATGTACGCGAGCTTATGGAACGCAGACGATTGGGCAACAAGAGGCGGTCTGGTTAAGACGGACTGGTCCAAAGCTCCATTCATGGCTTCTTACAGGAACATTAAAATCGACGCTTGTGTTAATGCCAACGGAAGATCATCATGCAGCTCGAAACCAAACTCTAATTGGTACACTCAAGAGATGGATTCGACGAGCCAAGCTAGACTCAGATGGGTTCAGAAGAATTACATGATCTACAATTACTGTACCGACACCAAGAGGTTTCCTCAGGGAATCCCTCGGGAATGTGCAGCAAGCTCCTAGAAAGTTTAATTATAATTCTATTTATCTTATCTTCCTCTGTTTATTTTTTCTTTCTTCTATGTGAAATTGTGAATGCTCTGTTTTTCTTGGTTTGATTCTTTCGATTGTATATCTTAAAGAAGAAGGTGTGTCTATACTCTAAAGATATATGCAAAAGAGATGTCTGTTTGTTTGTAAGAAAAATATGTTTATTGAAAATGATAGTTCTTTACTTCTTTTCTTTCAGATGATAAAGGATATTTTAATTTACATTTACATACATTCTCCGAAGTCAGAGAAACGTGTTAAATGCCTCTTATTTAAAAGCAAATTACTGAAAATGACAGATGGTATCAAATTTTGTTTATACTAATTACTAGAGTTAATCAAAAATATACATTCGATGAAAATCATTTCTCAGATGTATTAAACCAGTCACATCACTCACATGATTGATTGATTTGATTAATTTCACAAAATCATATTTAATCAAATTTTAGCGAAACGACGTCGTTATTCGCAGAGCTATGCGGTGTCGTTTAGGCGGGAGCAGTCCGTTACACGTTTATTTATTTTATTTTCTTCTTCTTCTACCCTTTTAGTAATTTTGTTAATTTGTTGGGGTCCTTTTAGTAATATTACTCCGCTTCTTCTTTGTCAGATCTGGATCAAATTTCTTCACCACAATCCTCAAAGCTTCTGCCCTAAATTGTTTCCCGGGAAAATCAACAAACCATCACCGAGTCCTGCGATTACTGATCTCCGGTGAAATTAAACGTCGGGATCGAAAGGGAGAAGAATGTCGCACAACGATACGATTCCGCTTTATCAGTCGTCTCAGTCGGACATCGACGAGATTGAGAATATGATGAGCGACAGTTTCCAATCAGGTCCCGGAACCGTCCTCCCTGCTCGTCCTCCGAGCCCGATCCGTCCCTCCATACCGGTCTCTTCCTCACCGTTCGTCCAATCGAACCTTCCACCGCTTCCGCCGTCTTCCTCCTCCGCTCCGAAGGTGATGCCTGTTCCAGTCCCTCCGTCGCTTCCGCCGGCAGGAAATTTCAGCAGCTCCGAAGGTCCCAAGACCATCGGAGGGAGCGGATTCGGACCTCCGCCAAACACATTGACAGAGCCTGTGTGGGATACTGTGAAGCGAGATCTGTCTCGGATCGTGAGTAATCTGAAGCTTGTGGTGTTTCCGAATCCGTATAGGGAGGATCCTGGAAAGGCACTTAGGGATTGGGATCTATGGGGACCGTTCTTCTTCATTGTGTTCTTGGGGCTTACTCTTTCGTGGTCTGCTTCTGTCAAGAAGGTAAGATTCCGATTTCAGCTTTTTCCTTGGAACCTTTATCGATGCAAAAATCAATGTCTTAGCTTTAGCGTGCCCTATAGATTGAGAAATGATGACATTTTTGGCTGGATGGATTGATAGTTCCATTAGAATGGTGCTTTTTGTGGCGTTGCTCCTAATTTTGATTCCTTAGGCTAATGTAGCCCTAGATTTCTCTTCATCCATTGTAGTCAGATTTTGATTTGACTCATAGAATTGATTCAACAACCAAATAGATATGGTGCTTTTCTACTTATAATCTTGTGTTTCATTTCTATCCCCTATCTTGTCCTAGCAGGATCTATGTCCTGGATCCGATATACGATTAGCCATATTAGACATTTTAACCTTGAAATGATGCAGTCACATAAGATTATGTGACCAAAACGGATTCGTCACATATTCCTGCTTAAAAATGGTTTCTTTACTGGGATTTATGGACATACTGTATAAGAAAATGTGAAATCAATAGCGTATAAAAACAAGGCTGTTTTGTTCTTTTGGTGTGCTTGAATGCACTTGATGTATGCATGATATATCTGAAAAGACCCAAATTTGTTCTGTCTCTGCTCGCTTTTGACATTGCCTGTACTGTTATTAGCAATCGTTTTTATGGATATAAGCCACATTTGTGTTCTCATTTCCATTTAAAATTATCCTTTCCTTGAGTTCTCATCCTGAGTCACAAAGCTCTACATTCTGACATATCTGCTTGAACAAATAATTGTTCTCTGCCTCTGGTCTCATTTATCTTTCTCTGTAATTTCCAGTCCGAAGTATTTGCTGTCGCATTTGCACTACTTGCAGCCGGGGCAGTGATCCTCACACTAAACGTGCTGCTCCTGGTAAGCACACCTTTGATTCGTGAATTTGTTCAAACCACATACTTTTCGCTTTCTCGTTACAACGTTTTGATGTCATGAAACAAAATGCAATTATACAGGGAGGACACATAATATTTTTCCAAAGCCTAAGCCTTTTGGGTTACTGTCTATTCCCACTGGACGTTGGAGCAGTGATCTGCATGTTGAAGGACAATGTGATACTCAAAATGATCGTTGTGTGCGTGACTCTTGCCTGGAGCTCTTGGGCCGCTTATCCGTTCATGAGCGCCGCCGTGAACCCGAGAAGAAAAGCTCTCGCACTTTACCCCGTCTTCCTCATGTATGTCTCTGTTGGCTTCTTGATCATTGCCATTGATTAATCCGATCTGGAAAATGGAAAATCAGAGATTGGTTCTTTGATTCAGTTCCGAAATCGTTTGGTACAGAGTAGATAGAGGATTCTCCATCCGTGAACTAATCTGAGTTCTATTGAGATCATATGTATAATATGTTCTTTGACCCCTTTTTGTTAAACTTTGGTCGACTTTACTTTATATGTTTTTTGCTTTATGCGTATGAATTATGATTTTCGGTTCGTTTTTGGAACATATTATATATATAAGGACTTGATGATCATAGCTTTAATCTAGCTTACAAGCTAAATTTTATCATTTTTGGGATTACTAACCAACTAACTTGTTTGAATAATATGCTCAATAATCATTTCAATTAGGATTCAACGGAAAGTCAAATCAGAAATTGAGCCTTGTTGTTTTATGTCTTAGATTTCAATTTGGTCATGCAATATATTATTGGTTACATTTTCGTTTTACAACTGAAAATACTAAATACCCATTACAACAACATTGATATTAAGCTCTTGTTAAAATCGAAGCTTTAACAGAAGGATGATCAAATGTCACAAAAGAAGACAGGGTTTGCTTGTATTATACGCCATCTCTTTCTTACTAGTTTTTGTTTTTTTAACCTCTCCAGGTGAATTGAGACTATTATCTCAAACACACCAGTTGCAATAATAAATCATTTTCCTGTATCGTGACTACTCTCTCAAACACGCCAGTTGCAACGATTTTCTCAAAGGAGAAAGATGATCAATTTAACCAGTTTTGAATTAAGAGATGAAAAAAAAAGAGAATAGATGGTCTTACGTCTTAACAGTGAAGTGAATGATTCTTTCTTTTTCTAAAAGAAATTGAAATAGGAATGCCAGAGACAGAGAGAGTCAGTTCCCGAAGGTACCATCATAACAAATCATAATTTAAAATGCCAACAACATTATAATCATAATTTAAATAAGAAAGAGTTTTTGGAAAAATAACAACAACAACAAAAATCACAAATTATGAAAATACAAATAATAATATTGAGATGTTTAGATCATGACACATCACCTGGAAAATGTAAACAAAATATGACTTATACATTTCAAAATAGTGGGTTAACTTTCTATTAACAGAGATAAAAAAAAAATTAACTTATTTCATATTTTTCTTGAAATAAATCTCTTTTCCCTTTATGAAGGTCCAAACCCTTGAACTCCTTATTTTCATCATATGAATTCTGATAGTTCCAGAATTTCTTCACATTTCTATTGATGAGTTTGGCACTGACGCCAATGATAACAACCATGTGTTTAGTAAACAACTTGTGGTTGAGACTTATAACTTCCACTAACTACCAAATCAGTAGGTTCTTAAATCTCATAAAATAAATAATTTAAATAAATTGATTACTTTTTAATTAATGTTTAACATTACATATAAGTTCAAAAAATATTTAAATGTTTATTGTAATTACTTTAGGTACGTAAACTACTAGGGATTGAAACAGTTACAGGTCTATTGGCAAGTTTCTTTTCGACAATATTTTCAAGATCCACCCCTCTCTAGTGTAGAATTTTATGTCACTGACATACTCTTTAGCCACCATAAAATCATTCACATCACCAAAAAATTCTAAGCCACCCCCTTCCGTTTGATCCATCATATTAACATTGTCCTAGAGTATGTTGGGGATTAACTTATTTACGTCATCTATGTTAGGACTGGCCTTGAGACAAACCAAGTGAAACTTTAGGTTCAGTGCTCGAAATTTCCCCGCCCATTTGTTTTATATATATTTATATATATGATACAACAAAATATGAATCAAAAACACAAAGTGGCATGATCAATTGAAAAATCACCAAAAAACTCAAAATATTTCTTTCTTTTTTTCCTTTAATGGTTTTCTATTCTATTTTTGTATAACTATCGGCTTCAATTTTTTATATTTTTTCAGGCCTCCAAAATCTCAGTATCGGCCAACTATATACCTTGTATTATACTGTTGAGAAGAGTTTTTTCAATTTTTGTGTGTGTTTTTTAAGAAGAATAAGAGATGCCAAAAGAGAAAAAAAAAAAAAAACCGTAAGTGGTTGTGGTGAAGATGGAGAAGATCTTAGTAAACATTAAATAAAAGTAAACACTTAATATTCAATAGTAATAAAGATCTTAGTTTTTGCAAAAATAAGAAAGACATGGAGATAAGCTAAGTGAAACTTTAGGCTTAGTGCTTAAAATTTGCTTGCCCATTTTTTTAGATATATTTTCAATATATATATGTATGATCCAACAGAATATGAATCAAAAACACAAAGTGGCCTAATCAATTGGAAAATCACCAAAAAAACTCTATTTTTTTTATTTTTTTTTTTCCTTTCAATTCTATTTTGTATAACTATCGGCCTTAATTTTTTATATTTTTTCAGGCCATCAAAATTTAGAAAACACATGAAGCCCATGAGTTAAGAGTTTATAAACACATCAAGCCCATCAAGCCCACTCATCGAATTTGGGTGTTTACAAGTCAAAAGAGTTTATGTCTTTAACTCTTAAGACCGTGAGTTACCATGACAACATATGGCGAAACAAAAATATGAAAATTTTAAGTTATAATGGAAATTAAGGTAAAACAACAAAAACGTTTTTTAAAAAAAACAACAGCAGCAAACAGGTTTATGAGATTGCTAAAAATTATGTATTGTTGCATTAACTTTAGAGATTATGGCTTCTATCTCACACTGTCACACAACTCTCTCAATTATTAAGTTTTGTCTTCCGAATCTGTTAAATTTTGTTTGGTAGCAGTGAGTAAGTTAATTTTGGGGGACGAGTGTGGCAGAGGCAGAGGTGGGGCTCTTGAAGTGATAATGTAAGAAGACAGGGTTTGCTTGTATTATACGTCATCTCTTTCTTACTTTTTTTTTTTTTTTTTTACCTCTCCAGGTGAATCGAGACTATTATCTCAAACACACCAATTGCAATACTAAATCATTTTCTTGTATTCGCCCGAAGGAGAAGATGATCGTTTTCATCAGTTTTGAACTTAAAGAAAAAAAATACAGAGAACTGATGGTCTTAATAGTGAAGTGAATGATTATTTCTTCTCTAAAAGAAAACGAAATAGAAAATGCCAGAGAGAGTCAGTTTCAGAAGGTACCATCGTAACAAATCATAATTTAAAATGCCAATTGTACTTGAGAAGCTTTTGTAACATTACATAATAACTGTGTTCAAAATTTCGTTAATCGCTATTCAGTCTGTCGGTCACCGATTAGTGATTTTTCAAAAATCGGTAATAAATCGGAGATTAATCGGGATATAATTTTTACTATATTTTAATATATTTTTAAATTATATATATATATATATTTTGTATGATATTAATACAAAAATCATAAACTCATACAAAAAGATTATATTAAGCATTTTTACTAATACACATCTAATGCAAAATGGCTTCAATTTTGTTTTTCATTTTTACTAATACATATCTACAGTATATATATATATATATATATATAAATTTTATTCTTATGATTTGAGCCACTTTCAACACAAATAGACTTCAATTTTTTATTAAAACAAAAAGGTCCAAACAACTTTAGCGATTAATCGGCCGAATTTTTCAATTAATCGGCCGAATTTTTTATTTAATCTGTCAAACCACAGTTGACCGATTAATTATATCGATTAAGTAAAATCGGTACAGTTGGCATCCGATTAGTGATTAATCGCCGATTAATCGACAAATCGGCCGATTTTTTGAACAGAGCATAATAATATAGCCTTACAACTTTTGACATTTAATGATTTAATATTGTTTATTTATTGTTGGCCCTTTTGGGATTAGCTCGGAACCAGAGGATACTAAACTCCAAAACCAGAATCACCAACGGATCTCTGTACAGAATCTTTGGTCCAAATTTTCCCCCCATAATATCAACCAATGCTTTTTTTTTTCCCTTAGATACCTAATTGTTTTCTATTCGTACATCATTTTCAAACTTTTCACTTTTGAACTTCGGAAACAATTATCAGTGTTTTGATATTGGCGAAAATTAATGTTTGGTCACTCGTGTAGTCCTCCTGTTATGTATTTCTTATTAAATTCATCCTATTTGGCATGGATATGAATGTTGAGTCTTTGACACAATACATCTGAATTAATTCAACATTACTTGAGTTTGGATCTACCCTGACTACACAGTCACACATGTTTCAAAGAAATTTCGAAAACGTTTTCTATTAATTAGATAAATATTTAGGGTTTTGGTGTTGGGAGATTCTACAGTTCTGCAAAAGTGACTCTAGTAACTTGGGCCTAATCTACTGTCATTGTCATTATGTGTCATCTCCTTCTGTCTCACCAACTTTACCCTTATTTAAAACATTTGAAAAAAGTCAATATTCTTTTTTTTTTTTTTTTAATGTCGGCCAAATGTAACATCGACTAGTTGTTTTTTCCCGTCTCATTATACGATTCACAACATGTAAATCTTAATCAACCTTCGTATAATGGAGGCTAACTAGCAGAGTATGTTTCAGCTTGGCAAATTTGCTGCAATCATAGTTCAGTTTGCCTTACAAACTACCATCTACAGTCAGTCTATTGATTCTTTATAAGTTATCTTTTAAACAATTAAAGCATTATAACCACTAATCTCGGAGTTCAACAGATATAGTATTGATTATCTTAAAAGGCGCTTTAACTAATTTGGGACTCTGATGAAGTTTATTAATGTCGGAGTTAGATGGAGATGTGAAAGAAAGTTGAGGGAGTTTTGAGTATTATGGTGATAGATGTTGATATGCAAATGTAGACAAACAATGATGTCCCACGTAAATTCGAGTGTCCTAAAGAATAAAATCACAAAATCCCAACAAAACAACACAAACCCAACTGCAAGTCACACTCACAAACCCTAATCTAGACCCTCATGTCCCCTTTTGCTTTTACTAGTTACTTCTCATTTTTCTATAGGAGACAGATCAACATTACACTGATCAAATATTATGCATTATCCTCTGCATTACTCTCAAATAAGTATAATTATTTTCTTCTTTATGTTATCGGTGTAACCGCTAAATTTTAATATATGACTTTTTTTGTTAAAAGGCCTTCATAGACAGGTATCGAAGGCCTTGGAAACCGGTTGACTTCAAAGATACCGTGGATGACTTAAACCATGATCTAGATTTTGCATCACTAGGTAGAAACATCACTCTTACATATGATAAATTTTTTCATTGTGATAATAAATTTCGAGAGTACTACAAAACAACTAGTTCTTTAGTCGTCTCAGCTACTAAATAACTTTCTGTAGTGACCAAGAGGAATCACATATAGACAAACTAATTGTAAGAACCACTTTGAACACTAGAAACTCTCAATGAAACAACATCTATTACTAGATTGAACCAATCCAGCTAAGTTATCAGTTCTTGGCTGTCTCGTAAAAACTGACCCTCTTTTAGTATTTTGAATTTTTAGCTGTTTCTTGTCCTTTGTGGTGTTTTTACTCATTGTACTTGTTTGTCCGATTCATTTTAGTGTAAGAGTAAAATAAAAAGAAACTTATCCATTCAGGACTTGTCCTCTATATTCTCTATTTATCATTCTCCACCTTACAAGTTTCAACATTTTGCTCTAAAGTTTTTAAGAATTTATTTCATTATGTATACTTTATCATATCCTTGGACAACAAAACAAAGTCGAATAGCATCCGATGTGAGATCTACATGTCACATTACCATTACCTTTAGGTCACTCACAAGTCTATAAACCATAGACCTGTGAAATAATTGAGAGCCAATTGGTAATAATATCCGTAAATATCAAAACAGTATTTTTTTATAATAAATAAAAAAGAATAGTAATATGTCTCCTCCAATTCGTCTATAAATTGCAGCGAGTCTTCCTTTCATATTTCAATACAAACCTCCAACGTCTCTCTCTCTTTCTCTTCTCTCTCGAAGTCAAAAGCCTCAACCAAACATTTTCCCTCCCAAATCTCAAGATTGCAAAAACTTCAAAAAAGTCACACTCTATCTTCAGAATCAAGTCAAACCCACTCTTTCTCTCCTCATTTAAACACAAACCCATTTCTCAGTTTCTCTAATTTCCCTCTAAAGATCAAAACTTTTGTCTACTCTGCCTTTATAAAAAATCAATCTTTTTTTTCTTCTTTCTAAAAAAACAGAGAAAAAAAAAAGAAATGAAAATGAGTGATTATTGGACAACAATGGCTTCTCTACTTGGCATGTTAGCCTTTTGCCAGACAATCCTCCAGCTCGTGTTTCCGCCGGAGCTCCGTCTCGCAGCCATCCACCTCCTGACACGCATCCGCCACGTGTTCTCTTCCCACATCTACTTCGACATAACAGAGATCGACGGCGTCAACACCAACGAGCTCTACAACGCGGTCCAGCTCTACCTCAGCTCCTCCGTCACCGTCAACGGCGCCGTCTCGAGCAGCAGCAACACCCGTCTCAGCCTGACACGTGTCCCAAACTCAAGCTCCGTCACTTTCGGCCTCTCCAACAACGACAGAATCACCGACGTCTTCAACGGCGTCACCGTCCTCTGGGAACACGTCGTCGTCCAGCGTCAAGCCCAGAGCTTCTCCTGGAGACCAATGCCGGAGGAGAAACGGGGATTCACGCTACAGATCAACAAGAGACACAAATCCATCGTCCTCGACTCTTACCTCGACTACATCAGCGGAAAATCGGAGGAGATTCGCCGGAGGAACGAGGAGAGACTCCTGTACACAAATTCCAGAGGCGTCTCGCTCGATTCGAGGAGCCATCCGTGGGATTCGGTGAGATTCAAGCATCCGAGCACGTTCGACACTCTGGCGATGGATCCGGAGAAGAAGAAACGGATCATGGAGGATCTCAGAGAGTTTGCAAACGGACAATCGTTTTATCAGAAAACCGGAAGAGCTTGGAAGAGAGGCTATTTGCTCTACGGACCTCCCGGAACTGGGAAATCGAGCTTGATCGCTGCAATGGCGAATTATCTAGGTTACGATATCTACGATCTGGAGCTCACGGAGGTTCAGAACAACTCGGAATTGAGGAAACTGCTGATGAAGACGAGCTCGAAGTCGTTGATCGTCATCGAGGACATTGATTGCTCGATCAATTTGACGAGAGGGAAGGCTAAGAAGAGGAACGGGTTTTACGACCCGGATTTGACAAACGGGTCGGGTTCGATGGAGGAGCCGCCGGGAAGCTCGGTGACGCTCTCGGGGCTGTTGAATTTCACGGACGGGCTCTGGTCTTGTTGCGGGAGCGAGAGGATCTTCGTGTTCACGACGAATCATATCGAGAAGCTGGATTCTGCTCTGCTGAGGAGTGGGAGGATGGATATGCATATCCACATGGGGTTTTGTAGGTTTCAGGCGTTGAAGATTCTGTTGAGGAATTATCTAAGGATGGAGGAAGATGGAATCGACGGCGTCGTATTGAAGGAGATGGAGGGATGTGTGGAGGAGGCGGAGATTACGCCGGCTGATGTTAGTGAGGTGTTGATTAGGAACCGGAGCGATGCGGAGAAGGCGATGAGGGAGCTTGTGAGTGTGTTGAAGGAGAGAGTTGTGAAGAGGAGGAGGAAGTGTGTTGGAGTTGGAGAGAATAAGAAGAAGAAAGAGGAAGGAGAAGAAGAAGAAGAAGAAGAAGAAGAAGAAGAAGAAGAAGAAGAAGAAGAAGAAGAAGCAGAGGAAGAACAAGAGAAGAGAGCTTTGGGTAGTCCGAATAGAAACAGAGAGGTTTTTGGGTTTCATAAGGATCATTCCATGGTAGAAGATGAAGAAGAAGACAAGGAGAAATGAATGAATGAGAAAGAGAGTGTAGGATCATTTTTTTCTAATAAAGAATTAAGGTTTGATTTTATAATCTGTTTTGTTTAGTCAAAAAGTAGCTTTGTATCCATCCGCGCGCAAGTTTATATAAAAACTTTAAAAAATAATAAAAATTATGGTCTAAAATATAAAATTTAGTTAAATTGGATTGGATGTTATCTTTATAATATTAATTTAGAAGGACATTGTTATGTTTGGATACAAGAATAAATGAGTTAAACTGTTTTGATACAAGAATAAGAGAAAACCGGTTTAAATATGAAAATAAGAAAAAAAATCTGTTTGAATATAATAATAATAACTTAAAATAAATCCGCGGATGATTTAGTTAACATAAATCGAATTTGTTAATTGATCGGCTTTGATAGTTCTAGGACTTTTAGGTTTCAGAGCGGTTTAGATCAGTTTGTTTAATGTTTTCGGGTTTAGAGATATAGATATTGATCAGATTTTTTAAAACTTTGATTTGGGTTAGGTTTAGTTTTTTTCGGATTTTCGGGTTATTTTTTTCAGTTTTTTTTTTAGTTTAGAAATATATAAACCGATCGTTTTTTTAAAAAATTTATGTTCATTTTTTATTCAGTTTTCTTATATATTGATGTTTGGTTCGATTTTTTAGGTTCGGTTAAAAATCCGAACCTTAAGATTTGGTACCAAAAATAAACTAAATTAAAAAGATAAAAAATGTAATTCGGCGGGGTTGGCTACTATTGTATATTAATATTCATATATAGATCTTAAATTTTTTATGGTTATAACTAAAAAGTTTAATTTTACCCATCTAAACGTTGACAATGCGCAGCAGAACATAGAAAGAACTTCTTCGAGGACACCGCTTATCTGTTTAAAAACTAGTTTAAAGGCAAACTCATTTGTACACATTTGTTTAATTACGCTGAAAATATTTGAAGTTGTTTGGACGTTGTTATTTTTCTGTCTCTTCTATCGCAAGAGGAAACGAATAATTCTTAAATCACGATGAGTTTTGGTAAAAGAGTACAACTGTGAGGAATATATAACAACTATTCATATAATTATTTTGTTTTCCATTTTCGTCAGGTTTCAGTTGTTTCACTCTTGGCCGACAAGTCACGATCTTGAACAAATCTTTAAGCTTTTGAAACTGATGTTAAAATCTGTTTCTTCTATTTTTTATTTTTTTTTATTTAGTCTTGACCTTGTTATTTGTTTTTCTTGAATCACTATGACATTAGTGTTTGTTCCTTGAGCCTGAAGAATTTAACGTAAAACAAATAATCAAAGTAACTGATTAATCTATTTTTCTTGGTGGTTTCCCCCGGTTGCGGCTCCTTAGTTAATCTTTTAATCGTACCCTGAGGAGTGAGGGGTCCAGGAACCAACTCCTCCACAATTTTGAACACCATATTGAAGTCTCTCACGATGTGTCCTGATCTTCACACAATTCTCTAATCCACAGCTCTCTGCTCCTCCGTAAGCTGGATGGTCGCCGTTATTTCAGTTGTCCTTACTCGATTTTCGGTTTCTAGCTTGATCGGTTCTTGACAATATTCTCATCCTTGTATGTCACGGAACTATATTGATAGCAATAACATCAAGACAAAACAAAAATAATGTTATAAATTTATGTTTGTCCACAGAAAAAGTAGGGACATACTGTACTTAATTAAACAATGTTGTTAAATCTTTTACTATATTCTCTGAGTAACAACAATTTGACCGGAATCAGAAACGAATAGTGAATGATAAAACTCCCTGTCAAACCACACAGACACATAATAAGTAAAACAGTGAATACAACTTAAAGAATAACAAAAAAACAACCAATCGATGAATAAGCCATTCATATCAAAATTTAAATAAGGACACAAAAGTACAAAACTCTCTCTATCAACCACACAGACGCATAATCTAAAATCAGCTGAACTTGAAATCTCAAACCAGAAAATGGAAGAATAAACCATAAACGCAAAATGGAGATGGTGTGATTAGGACTTCCATAAACGCAAAATGGAGATGGTGTGATTAGGACTCCAACTCGAAACCTTATTACTTTTAGAATCGTATCACAGGAGAACAACAGTGATTCATTCAACTAATCAATTAATTACTGTCGATTAAATTAATTAGTTGAAAATTTGCTGTCTCATGAGTTTCACATGCCGTCCTGATGTCTCCTACTCACCAATATTTTAAACCAATGAAATCACCATTAATGAGTTATTAATTCGTGAAATCTCACAACCATTTGACTCTTGTACATAAAATTAAATTAAAAATTGCACATATCGAGTTGGCGAGCAATGTAGATGTTGCGGCAAATGGGTGGGGCCCAACAACACCAGGGACATTCTTGATGTTTTTTTTTTTTGTGTGGTTCCTAACGCTAAGCAATAATCCCCTGGGGCAAGGACCATTTAAACTTACGTTTTCTTCCAATGAGAAACAAGATGTAGGTCGATTAGTGCCAAGACCTCTTTATTAAACTTCCATTAACGTTTAATTCATTGGAAGTGAAGAAGCGAAAAAGATCAAAACAATTAAAAACCAAAACGGAAAGCTAAGAGGAAAAAGAAAAATTCCTTCTTTCCTGCGGAAGACAAAGGAAGAAGAGCAGAGAAGAGAACGGAGCAGAATCTATCCGACTTCAAATTTCGGGTGGATTTTGTTCGATTCGTTTGCTCGTAGTCCCTTGCGCCGAATATTCGGTTGAGGGGTTTTTGTGGGGAAGAAGATGATGGTAGCTAACAGCTTTGATCTATGGCAAAAGGATGTTTTTTTCTCCGCAGCCGAAGAGGTTCAAGAATCTGCCGATATGTAATGTTTTGATCCTCTGCTTTTGTTGTCGATTCGTTTAATCGAATTTGTGTTAGCTTGCGATGTTGATTGAAATCCGAATTGCAATTGAGAAATAGGGATTTTGAGATTGGTTGATTCTAGCATGATCTTAGTGAGGACTTATGCGTATTTGTATCACCATTTCAGTCTTCTAGGCAATAGGTGAAGGAATTTAGATTCTCAAGTTTTCATTTTTTTTTTTTTTTTTTTTTTTGGGGTTTCTGATGAAGTTACTCAAAGTATTGCAATTTGTTTGTGTTCTTTTGTTGTATATCCAGAATGGAATCTGCATATAGGTTGTGGATCAAAGAGAAGAGAGAAGGTCGAGTATCTGTAGAATCAGACGAGCTCTGCAAAGAGCTTCAAGCAGCTTTGAGCACAGCTAAATGGCAGGTACAAGAACATCAAAAATGTTCCTTCTTTTGATCGTTCCACAAGTTAGTGATTTTGGTGTATATTGTTTTGATTTGAATCAAGCTGGAAGAGTTTGAGAGGGCAGTGAGGTTGAGCCATAGACAATGTCGAGACGACACTACGTTAAGCAGGCATAAACAGTTTGTGACCGCTATCGAGAACCAGATTTACCGAGTGGAATCTGCGCTGCAAGAGGCGCTAAGCGAGAACGGGAAACAACCTCTGCGTTGGGTGGATCTCAACAAAGAAGAGCGTGACGACCTAGCCATGTTTCTCTCTGGATCTTCTCATCAAACCTCAGAGAGTTTCAACAGTGAGAGAGATTCCTCAACAAGCTCCGTAGCAGAGAATCAACGCGGGGTGATGAACAACAACGGCAGAAGAGAGTGTGTTGTGATAGACATTGATGAAGAGAGAGGAACCCCTGAAAGCGCTGATGCCGTAATCCGAGTGCAGGCTGATAAGAAAGGCGGTGCAAGAAGAACATGGAGCTCGCCGAATGTTCCTAATATCAGTGCGTTGAGGATCAATGTTCCTGTTGATTCCAAAGATGAAGAAGAGAGGGAGAAATTTGTGTCACAGGTCGAAGCAACTCCTAAAGAAAAAGGGTCTAAACCTCTGTTTTGGTTGCCGAGATGTCGCGGTGATTATAACCAGGTAACTGTTTAAACCATCTCTACACGATGATGATATTGGATTTGTAGGTCTTTAGTTGTTTACCATTACTGTGATGCAGGTCCTTGACAGAGTCAGGTATTATCAAAGGCGGTTTCGCGTTCCGTTTAGCCGCCCGATTCAGCTCATTCTTTCCTTAACACTAATCTTGTTTCTTCTATGTGAGTCTTCGTCTCTTGGCTCTCATGACATATGTATGCCACACCATTGTTCCATCTCAAGTTTCTTTAACAGTGTTTGTTTATTCCTTTTGCAGTACACTTCGGAGTTTATTAATCTTGAGAACTTAAACCGTGGTTTCAAGAAACTCTCGAGATAAATTGACAGGTGAATAATAATATTCTGAAACTCTAATTATAACTCCCAAGTTTTCTAGCTCATTGGATCTTTTTCGTACAGATTCTTGTGTATTGGGCATACTCTATCTAGGTGTTACATGATTCAACGTCCCTCAAAGAAGGAAGAGAGATTTTTTTTAAAAAAGGGGTTGTCAAGAACCAAAGAAGNAAGCGAAGCATTTTTTTTTTTTTTTTTTTTTTTACTCTCTTATATCTTCAGGGAAACATTTAGGGAACCTGTAAATTTGTAGATGTGTTTGTAAAACTTGAAGCTACGTTTTGTCCAACTTTAGACGTGTCGAAATTCTCTAACGAGTTTCTCTTTATCCAGAAGTTTCTGTCTCTGTATAAACCCTTTGTCTTTTGTGTTTGATTATGAAAAAAACTTCCATTAAAAAAAATGAGATTTTCATAGGAGGCATTTCAACATAAGAAGCTCACAACTGTTTGATCTTAAAGCTATTTTGTTCGGCAACATGACGCAGCGACTGCGTCAAACACCGTAAACAAAGGCTTCAAATCGCCTGGCGGCCACTTTTCTGCAAATAATTGTTCCTAATTGAGTCTCTTTTTCCAGTCGCAGACGCTGGTCGCTGCGTCATGTTGCCGAACAGGGATGCATGCTTTATTTAATTTGATAATTTACTGTATTAGTTGAATCTTTTTCCTTTTTAGGTTTAGTTTTAGTACTAGTAAAATATGAAAATATACTGTCAATATGAAAAAGCTTTTGTGCCAAACGCTCGATGAATTGAGGAAAATGTAAGATTGACCAATTATTAAACATGGATTTGTTTCTATCGAGATGTTGATTCATTTTTTTGTTTATGCTGTTGCATGACGAGTTCTTGATTGCTGGATTTGGTCGTAAGGGTCGCTTTGTGGGTTTCTGGTGTTTCGCTCCAAGCTGTCATAAAGCTTTTGTAGTCATAAGCAGTTTCCGGTTTATCAGTTTAAACTCGTGTTCTCTTCCACTTTTTAAGATTCTATAACTTTGATGTGTTAAGAAAAAGTATAAAAAATAAATATCAATATTAAAAATTAAACAAAAATGTGTTTACTTTTTATAGTGAAAACTGAAAAAGCTGTTGTATTATGCCCCCGGTAAAAAAATATTATGATCTGCCACTTGTTATTGGTTTATGGATTTATATTAAGTGGTATAATACACAACCATTTTTCATTTTTTTTTTTTATGTTGTTATAGGCACATGAATATAGTGAACTTGATATGTAAAGAACAGCAAAAAAGTCTTCTAAAAATATTTAATTCTAGAAGTCTCCGGACAAAAGGAAAGGTTGAATGTCACAGTCTCTAAGATGGAATGTGTATTATCAATTTATCATACCATTTATCAACCATGGATTTTGAAGCACAAATAAATGCTAAAAGAAGATATAATTTCCTGTCGAAATCACAAAAATCGACTTCAGAGGGGAAAGTAAGGTAATAAATTTGGTTCATGTCCTTCTCGTGCCTCTTCTGACCATCATTCATTCCTCCCACCACCTATCCAATTAAATTACCAACAGAAAATATAAAAATAATAAACGATTATCTAAACTTATATTTTGAAATGTTCAAACAGATGAGCTGAAATACCAAAATAAAAAGAAACAAAGAGATAAGAGATAAATATATAGCATAAAGAAAAAGGTGTGAGAATATGTCATGGTCCAAACTCCAAACTATCATCGATATTGTTTCACCAAATAAATTACAAATATCGACGTTCTTTAAAAAAAAAAAAAAATTACAGCATCGATATTTTCTCTCTATTCTTATGCTAAAATGACGATCTTGTCCCTCTTAAATTCTTAATCAACGGTAAAGCAAGTATATATAGGGGTAATATAGTAGATTACGCATGGGGCACCCAAAACGGTGCCGTGGCAGCTACGCTTGTAGGTTCCTTGCAACTTAAAGCGTTGAGCAACCTCCAAGAAGGAGACGGTGACGGTGATCGAGATCTACGAGACATCCGGTTAGCAGGAGACGGAAACATAACCGGTGGAACATTCCGACGAATCTGACGGCTCTTTATATCCTTTAGTTCGATCGCCGGCGGAAACTTAACCATTCCAAACATGATCACGTACCATCTCGGTCTTACACTTTTTCCACTTCCAGACGTCGTCATTTCAGGCTTCACCGTACTTTTGGCCGGAGAAACATTTCCCGATGGAGAATGCACGGTGGTTGGACCACGTGTGAGCTTGCGATAATCTAAAGAACGGCTTGTCCTCATGGGTCCGGCATTGTCACGTGAAACGGGACGGTTAAGTTTACTGCCTTGTAAAGCGGATAAAGACTCGGATCTTGCGCGAATTGTGGGGCTAATGTGTTCGGGAGGCGAAAAGAGAGCATTTTGGTAGTTTAAAGGGATTATTTTCCCGCAGAAGATTATGTTTTCTGCCGGAGAAACGTCGTAGGAGGTTGAGGTGAGAAACTCAAAAAGCTCCGGTTCACAATGGTCGTCGGTGTTGCTTGTGGTGGCGGTGAAATTGGGTTTTTTGGCGGTGAGGGGAAGATTTCGGAGAGAGAGTGCTTCTTCTTCTTCTTCTTCTTCTTCTTCTTCTTCTAGGTGATGATGAAATAGCTTTGTGGGTTTAGGAGTTTGAAGTTTGGTGCTCTGTGAAGTTTCCATGTTGTTTTGGGGACGAAGAGAAAGATAGAATGAAGATGCTGAAAATATCAAGTTTTTGTCACCACATATACATATATATACACGACCTCCTCCTAGAGGCTAGAGGGGTCAAATATTTTTAAGAACTTTTAAGTGGACCGGAAAATAATTTAAATTACGGGTTAGAATTCTTTAGGTGTCTTACTATTCTTGTATTTGTAGATTTTAGACTCGCCCAATTTCTTGGCCAAATTTTCATGATTTGTCAAATTTCAGATTGCTTTTGGATTATACACAAAGACAATTAAATAATTAATTGTTTTCTCGACTAATTGATACACTATATATATATTGGTATACCAACATCGTCATTGATCTAAAGCATCCTTTTCTATACAAAAAAAAAAAAAAACAGCTTCCGGAAATCATTGTTTGTATATCCCAAACGCATATTCACTTTTAACTATTTTGAATAATAATTATCTTCCGAACATATACTACTGCACTAACATGCAATCACAAAACTTCGTCGATTAACTTGTTCACAGATTATAATACGCAATCTCGACCAAAACATATTCTAATGTCCAATAGATTAGTTTGTTTAACTTTTCAAAGTTGAAGATTATAGCTACTTTCAAAAAACGAAGAAGAACAAAGTCTTCGAGGGATAATGTTTGTGAAAAGATAGCTGTGACTAGTTAAGAACTTAAGAGGAAGACTAAGACATGGCCACACAATAAAATTAAAACAACTGTCGAGGGACTAATCGGTACGACCGTACGAGTAACCGAAGTTAGCGAACAAATGATGGCAAACTTTCGCCGGCGCCTAACAATAAATATATGTTTTGGGTTCTACAAAAATACACATGATGATAATAGATTCCGAAATTAGTTTAGATTTTATCCCATATAAATTTAACAACCAAAATACTGTGTCCTCCTCATGTTTTCAGTTTCCCAAAAGCTAGTTTTGGATTTAAAAAGAAAAAGAAAAAAGTTAGAGAGATTGAAGAAGTGGAAGAGTAATAAAAGGCAATTAATTGTTGGAGAACAAAAACTAAAGGAAAGCAATTGGAGCCACAAATTCCACTTTATTCTTTCGTTTTCAACTTACATCAACTTACGCTGCAAGGCATAAGTCATAATTAGGTTACTCATATCGACATTGCTTGACCACAAAGTTTGATTTGTTTTCCTTTTTTATAACAAATTTACATGGTGCGATGTTACTATTACCTTCAAACACAAAAAGTATTATGATTCGTTTAGGTCCTTTAGGAGTTCACTTAAAAGTTCGTTTTCTTGTTCAAACAAATAAAAAATCATGATGTGGATAACTTTTTATTTATCAGCATGCTGAATTCTATAAGTGTTTTTCTTTTATCATAGTAATATATTTTATCCGTCTGATCATATTGTAGCTCATTTGGTTTGTGGGCAAGGCTCCACCACTTGAGTTCGATCAAAGCAAGAGGAGAAGAGTAAAATATCTCATTTATTTACCTAATAAATAGTAAATACTTTGGACACTAGATGGATCCATATCAAGAAAAGTAAAATATGATATGGGGTGCTTCACCCAATTGTTTTGCCGTATACGTATACGTTAATAACTAGTGTTAATCATTTTAAATTGGATTAATAATCATCTTAGAATTCTAATGGAATGTAAAAAAACTTTTTTTTTGTTTGAATCTAAATAATTTAAACTACTAATGTCAAAGAGAAAGCCGGCTTAGGCAAGCCAAAAAAATTTCGTTTTAGTGCAATCAAAGTCAATGCCATTGACTCTTAATGTTATTCATTGTCAATCAAAATGAATTAACAGTACTTTCAAAATCAAAGCTCAATAAGATTGTTGGTAAAATGTTAAGATAATCTACGAACGACATGTGGTTGTCTTTTATGCTCTGTTGCAGGACGAGGGTGTTGTTCAAGACAAGAGATCCCAAGTCCCTGACTTTATGGGGAAACCCATATCCGAAGCTCTTTGCATGTCAGACCGCTTGTTCCTTCACAATCTGGACCTCAGTACAACGGAGAGTGATGTTCGTGGATTTTTGACAGACAATGGGATTCAAGTCACTAAACTCGAATTCGACACTGAATTCGATACACCTAAAGAAGAAAAAAAGATTTGCAACGTCACTTTGGCATCTCCCGACCAAATGGGAAAGGTAACCAAATTTGTTTTTTATTCAGTTGGTTATCACTTATTTGTATTTTACCAAACTTAACTTTGTTTTTTCAGGCCATGGGCTTGAACGGTTCATCCATGAACGTTGATTCCATTGTCTTCACGAGTCGGCACCTCAAACGGTTTCTGATCGCTTGTGTGACCGGCTTCGAAGAAACCACGTCCGAGGCTATTAAGAAGGTTATTGAGACTGCACTAGGAGAGTATTGTGTTCTCTCCGTTTACCATCCTCCGCAGGATCGCCTCATTGCCTATGTGGCCCTCTGTGGTAATGAGGATGATGTGGACAGTAATGGCAAGAATCTACTGAAATTGTGTTGAAACATTTTTTGATATATTGGTTTTAATGAAATGACTTTGTTGCACACAGATGCAACAACGTTGTTGTGTCCGAGTCCGAGGTGTGCCAGAAGATGAAGTGCTCGAAGACGCTGATCAAGACTAAACTATGTATCGCCACTCTGTGTTGTAATCTTTTGTTGTATTCTGTGTGAGCTTTTTAACCCAGCTTGTGAGATTTCAGCTTTTGCTGTTGTTGAATCTTTTGAATTTGTTGATGATATTATTGATACCTTTAAAAAATCTTTTTTTTTTTAAGTTGCAAGCCGTTTTAGTTTTATAAGAAAACCAACTTCTTGCTGGTCTTTGTCCAGTGGGACGAAACTACTTGTCGTTTTTGTTTTGGTAAAATCTTTATTGGGCTTCATTATACGGCCCATGATTTGTCCTTATGTCTCATGTGAGTGGGCCTGAGAGTAACAAAACGGCCCATTTGGAGCATACTTTTGGCAGAATTCACGAATCTGGAAACCTTGAGCATAAACCCTAAGCGAGATCGAAGATAGGAAGCAGAAAGCACAGAAGAAGCGATTTGTTTCCTCCCAGTCATCGATTCGTCTCTCCATTCGTTAACTCATGGCTGTAAGTTTCCGATCTCTCTCCATCTTCCGAGCTTATCAGATTCCTTATTTCTCTCTCTGCTGAGCTCAATGGTTGAATTGTACTTGATAAGCACTAGTATTAGGGATTGTAAAATCTGCGAAATTTGGTTTTCTTGGCTCTTCCAGCGGCGATTGCTGCGATTTCTCTTCCCTTTCTTGCTCGGTTTATCTTTTTTTTTTTTTTTTAGAAGTATAAAACATCGGAGTATCCTGCGAATCAGGATTGTTGAGATTGAGTTTTGCTGAAACGATTTCAAAAATTATATTGAAGCCTGGTTTGCAATTGCTCTCCACTGCTAAACGTTTTGAGCTGTTCCATTGTATTAGATGCAATTTAAGAGTATATCAGCTAGACAATTATCATTCCATGAGAACAATGTGTGTGTCCTCTGTGCAGAATGTTTGTGTTAGATAGCTAAAGTAAGCAGCTGTTCAAGTTCTTTCTTTTGAGTGATATTTGAGGATCCATTCTTTGGATATTTGTCTTTGCAGACCATACCAGTAAACCCGAAGCCATTCTTGAACAATCTGACCGGGAAGACGGTGATTGTGAAGCTTAAATGGGGAATGGAATACAAAGGTATTATCTGTTTCCATTATGAGTTGATAGTATATAGCTTCACCGAATCTTATATAGTCTTCACTGAATCTTTATCACTTTCACAGGTTTCCTCGCTTCTGTTGACTCCTACATGAACTTGCAGGTACGTTCTTAGCTTCTATGTTCAGTTTGAGAACGCTAAAGTTATATAAAAGTATGTCATTGGAACTTTAGATCGTTATTCGTTGTAGCCATTGAGAACTTTAGATCGTTAAAAGTATGTCATTGGAACTTTAGATCGTTATTCGTTTTGCAGTTGGGAAACACCGAGGAATACATCGATGGGCAATTGACAGGAAACCTTGGAGAGATCTTGATCAGGTAATATAAAATATAACCTCATTGTCTTACTGCATTCTCAAAGTCACCACTTCATTATTGTCTCATATTTCAACAGAATGTTTCACATGGAAGTCTCATTAGTTGATGGAACTTACGAACTGGACTTTATCAGACACGCATTTATCATATTTGATCTCTGTCACTTATGTGGATTTCATTGCCTTGAAACTTTTTTTGATATATTGGTTTTATCTAATGACATTGTTCACACAGATGCAACAACGTTTTGTATGTCCGAGGTGTGCCAGAAGATGAAGTACTTGAAGACGCTGATCAAGACTAAACTCTGTATCTGAGGACTTATAAATCGCCAGTCTGTGTTTGAATCTTTATTGTATTCTCAGAGCATTTTAACCCAACTTGTGAGATTTCCAGCTTTGGCTGTTCTTGAATCTTTTGAGTTTGTTGATTATATTGATACTTTAAAAGTGTTGCACGCCGTTTAGTTTTATGAGAAAACGAACTTCTTGCCGGTCTTTGGTCACCTGGGACAAAACTGCATGTCGTTTTTTTATAATATCTTTGTTGGGCCTCAATGTACGGCCCAAAATATGTCGTTATATCTCACGTGAGTGGACCACGGGAACACATTGAGGGTAACAAAACGACCCATTTGGAACATTATACTATAAATCACGAGCTACTTGAGCTAAGATAAAAGTCAAATTTGTAGAATAGTAGTATACTTCTACAGTCAAATTCATTTTTCCAGTCTACTGATTATTTAGTTTGACTTTGGATTTTTCACTAGACTAAAAGTACGGTCCGTTAAATGGAATACAGTTGAGATTTAATTTGTTCGAAGTCAACATGCCTTAATTTATTTTGTCCACCGTAACGTTGACAAACATGTGAAAATCAATCATACAATCATGTGACATCATCAACACATGTATCACCTACCATGTGCACTTGATATTCATTCATGTGACATCATCTTTATGGAGTAATACATTATTTTGTTTATTTTTCCTTTTGTCAACAAGTAATAAATTATACTATTTCTATAATTTTCACATACGGAAATAACGCGGTTTTTTCTTTCTTTTTTAACCCGGGGAACACATATTTTTGAAAATAGATGGATAGTTCGTATTTTTCTCAGAATACATCAAAAATGTATGAACTTTAGATAGACTTTACTAATTAACAGAAAAAATATTAAAAGAATTTATATCTTTTTTTTTTGTTAAAGAAAGAATTTATATCTTACATCCTATATCCTTTAACTTGCAACCTTTTGTCATTCTGGGAAAAAAAACAAGATTTGTCAGTTTATCCATACTACAATGAGTAATTAGCTCATTTATGTAACTTTACAGTTTAAAAGTTCTACTGAATATCAGTAAATTTTTCTAAAAAATAATTTTGTTCTGGTGAATAAAATCAACAAAGAAGATGGTAGCTGGTACCGTAGAAATTAACGCGGACGATTGATTCTTGCCAACTATTTGGTGGCATATTTTTCGTTTATGCAAACGTAATCCCTTATTTATTTCATTTTAGCTAAGGAATTAGATGATTTCTTTTGTAGGATAATTTATGAGGTGGAGAGAAACACACAACAACAAAAAGAAACTAAGAAAGTAGTTGAAAGAGGAAAAAAACATGTTGTTATTGTTGGAAAGTTTCTCTTTCCACCTACTTAACATCGCACATATCAATGTAACTCACGTCACGTGCTATTAATTCGTGAACTATCTGCTCCCAAGTTCCATCTCACCCCACCATAACATCCGGTCCATTCCTCTCGTTTTTGTGATTATTCTATAAACGTTGTATTTAATTAATATTCTCAAANAAAAAAAAAAAAAAAAAAAAAAAAAAAAAAAAAAAAAAAAAATAAAAAAAATTAATATTCTCAACCACCAAAAGGCACTTCCCAACTAACCGAAGGTTTCCACAATGCTTTTATTTCTCTCTTCTCATATCATTATTAATCATTTGACTCCATTCACATAATTACATTCAAAGAATCGCGACATATCACCCTTTTACCCATCGGCCAAATTTATAATATGGTAACAATACGTCAATACCAGACAACTTAATAAATTGTGAGTTTTGACAAAATCAATTTGATCTCTTCAGTTGAAACAAAAAATGTAAACGTTGGTAACTTGTTATATGCATGCGTAGCACATACATGTCGTCTAGAATATAACATAAAATTCCAAATTGGGTAACTATGTGTCATGCTGTTTTTGAGTTTAAAAAGTATAATTTAAATATCGTGTTATCTTTGTTTACAGCAATGAAATACTTATAAACATATAAATAGTTATAGTCCCAAAATGTTGCTGGTACATAAAACATTCATACCAAAGGTACAGACTTTGTATATAACGTAACTGTTTCACAAATACCCCATCACATCTTATGCATTTCTTTCGAGTGAGGGGGGGACTATATAACAAGAGTTGAAAAAATAGAATTGTCAAAATATATGAAGATAAATTATAGAAGCTAAATTAAAAATGGAAAAAAAAAGAGAGGTCTGTTTCATCTTGCGATCACAAACTGAATGGTCATTTCATCATGTGGCATTTCTGTGCCGTATATTATATAATATAAAGTACACAGTGAGTGTGTGGGGCTTCAACATTTTCGTTACCATACATCTCTGAGATATCTTCCACTCATTTGCAGATTCTTCACAAAGCTCTCTGCTTTGGTCGAATCCATCGATCCCTGAAAACAAGACAAGACATAAGTATTAGGATGCGGACAATGATGTGTGAGATTTTGGGTCTAAACCAGACAAGTTTGGGACGTACCTGTTCTTGAGCTATTGTGTGGAGAGATCTGTGAACGTCTCTAGCCATGCCTTTGGCGTCACCACAAACATATACATAAGCTCCTTGAGAGATCATGCACCAGATATCAGCAGCCTACATCCGCGGAAAAAATGTCAGCACGAGAAGAAGAGATGTGTGTTTGAAGTGAAGTGTGACATAGAAGCAGAGAAAATCAGACATACCTTGTCCATCATCTTGTGTTGTACATATTCTTTGGTGGGTCCTTCACGAGAGAAGGCGACACTTAGTTCTGAGAGTGCACCAATCTCGAGAAATTTCTGGAGCTCTTCCTCGTAGATGAAATCCTGCGTAACATGAGAAGATTTTGAGAAACTGAACAAAACCAATGATGATAGGATTTCGAGACGTCTTTATTTACCATTCTACGGTTTCTGCATCCGAAGAACAAAATTGATGGTCCAAGTTCAACACCAGATTCTAACACCGCGAGTCTTTCCTGAAGGAAACCTCTGAATGGAGCCAATCCAGTCCCTGGACCAATCATAATGATCGGTACCTTCGGTTCTGAAGGAAGCTTGAAGTTGGATTGCCTAACGAATATCGGCGCTGAGCAACAGTTTTTACTCTTGTCATATGGCACAGCACTCTGTCATTATAACGCAAATTTAATCCTAGAGTTCACATGTTTGCAAGAAGCTTGTCATATTTACAGTTTTTTTCTTTTTCTGTTACCTTCATCCAACTCGAACACACTCCCTTATGAATCCTGCCGGTTGGCATCTTCTCATAAACCAGTGCACATGTGACATGAATTCTTGTTTCAGCAATCCTATACAAGTCAACAGGAAGATTTTCAATACGGATAAGTCTCAAGCGAGCAATTTGAAGACAAAAGAGACCAAGACAATGAGAAGTACTCACTTGGGAGATGATGATATGGAATAGAACCTAGGCTGCAACCTTGGAGCAACTGCAGCGAAGAAGACGCCAAGTGGCGGCTTGGCTGAAGGAAACTCGGCCATCACCTCGAGCAGACTTCTTTGACTCTCTACTATCCATTTTGAATATTCATCCTGTTGTTGAGAGTTTTACAGTAAATACTTGTCAGAGAAGATTTCACAGTTGACAATGAAGAGCAGAAGCCAACAAAAATTTCAGGCACAGACCTTTCCAGCAGGTGACGCAAGGTGTTGTAGTCGCTCTGCTTCAGCTGGATCAGATGCATGAGCAGCCAAAGCAACTAAAGCGGACTGCAAGAGAACAAGCATAAGAACATTAGAATACAAATCTCTATGCCTGACAGACGAGACTGATCATAACCAGTCGAATGAAAAAAAAATCAGACGCGATCAAACCAACCTTCTTAGGAGAACTCAAAAGACATGCATATCGTGTAAGCGCTGTTCTCAAGTTGCAAGGTGGGAATGGAGGAGGAAGCGAGCTGCTGATTGGTGTGCCGTCTTCTTTATCAGAGTGAAGCGAGAAATAAGTATCAGGTGACATATCCAGTAACTTAAGCGCTTCCTCTACAGTTTCATCTAAATTGTCACTAAGTACACCAACGTGATCTCCAGTTTCGTACCTGACAGACAAGATACAAAACATACACCCATGTTATTTTTATATATACGAATGTTGCCTCTGATTCTGTACAAATTGTTAAATAGCAGTAAAACTCACGTCAGTCCACTTCCGGCAATGTCGAATTCCAAATGGGTGCAAGAACGGTCAGACTCTGGAGAATGAAGCTCTTTTCTCACAGCAACATTTGCCCTTTAAATCACCAAAACAAAGCAGAGATTAGATCAATTAATAACACAATGGTCTTAAAAAAAAAAAAAAAAAAAGAAGAAGCTGTTTGCTTGCACACTTGTAAGGATGTTGAGCATCGAACACGACGTGACCATTCCCGTTGGCCAAGTTTTTCTCATTCAACGCATCTTCAGAGTCGTGAATAGAAACTCTGTATTCCAACACAGCTGCAGTGTAGGGAGTAACAGCTGTATCACCTTCTTCCCTCAGCAATGTATCCAACTCGGGCCACAATGCTTCTCGCCTGCAAGATATAGCCAAACAAAACTGATCTCAGAAACAAACTAAAGCAGCAATGTACATGAGATGAAGGTGATAGAAGCGAAAAAGTATAGATCAGGTAGATACCATGCGGTGAAGTCGTCTTCAATACACTGGTCATCATCTCCAAGACCAACTTTTACAAGACGCTGTGCACCTGAAACAAACCACCACTCATCAAAAGTTAGAAAAACCATCAAGACCAGAGCAGAGACCCAAAATGATTAATGAAATAAAGAAACAAACGAACCTTGTTCGACGAGCATGTCATCTACAACTATGGCAACCTGCAACCAAAGATTTACAAAACAATTTGAATATTAGCTCGGTCCAAAAGCATTGGAAGGAAATTAAAACCATTAAAAAAAAAAAAAAGAAAGATTCAATTTAAAAACCTTATTAAAATGTTCATATTGTCTGTTTCCTAATCCAAACACTCCGTACTTCAAGTGATTGAGCCATTCTCCTCTGTCATTACCCTGTTAAACACATGTTAACAACTTCAGCAACAAGAAAACAGAGAAACACACGTTACAATTAACTAATTGAGCCCAAAAAAAAACTCACCTCGGTGAACCATTTGAAGAATCTCGCTGCATTGTCTGTAGGCTCACCGTCTCCGTATCTACACGCCAGATCGTAAAATCCAGATCAGCCAAACTTAACAGAATTTTCAATTTTAAGAGAAAACCAGAGAAGATCAGCTAAAAAAAACTCACGTGGCTAAGAAGAAGAAAGCCACATCTTCTTTCTTCAACTTCTCCTCGTACTCATCATCATCAGCAGCGTAATCGTCCTGTTCAGAAGTTGGAATCAGATCGAAATAAGATATTTACTTTATTGCAAAAGTTGAAAACAAAGCATCCATTTTTTTTAATATTATAAAGTTGATGATGGTGTATATACCAAATCAACGATTTTGAATCTGGTCTTCTCATATCTTGCTTTAGCTTCTTCTCCCAAAGCCTGTAAAAATTTCGAAAAAAAAAATCAAAGTGATTCAATTAGCTTCATCATCTTCAGTTTGTTCAATTTTGAATCACAGGAAAACAATTCGCACCTTAGCAAAACCTTCTGCAGTTCCGGTTTGAGTTCCGAAGAAGATGGTGACCTTTTTCCGGCCATCGTCAACCTCATCCTCGCGAGGCTTGATCACCAAGGGCTTAAGCGGCTCGATGCGTTTGGAATTCCCGGAGCCGGATCTCCTATAGACGAGCATAACGATGCAGCCAATGAGAACAGCTATGGAAGTGGTCACAATCATGGCGAATTGCCGATTCTCTATGAGCATAGAGCTCAATTCGGCGGCGACCGACTCGTAAGCTGAGGCATTCGCGGGGTCGGAAACAACCACGGGTTCTCCTTTGATGATGGCTGACATGAGATCGAATGGAGAGACCTTCATGGAGGTTGAAGAAGAAGAAGACGACATGGCGTATTGGTGTGCCTAGAGGAAGAAGAAGAAGAAGAAGATCTCTCTCTCTGTAAATCGGAGGGGTTTGGTTAGGTGTGGTGTAGGTGAGAGAGAGACTCCTATGAGAGAGAAAATTAAAATGAAGAAGAAGAGAACCATATATATAATTACATTAATATATTTTATTTATTTTATACATTTTTTTGTGTGTGATGGGGATGGTGAAATTATTACCGGCGCTCACCAAACCAGACCGGTCAAACCGACCTACCGCGTTTGATTTTAAGTAACCATGGTTGATTAATTAATCACATTTTGTTATCATCTAACTATAAGTAATTAGTATAGTTATCATGATTTTGATTATTATAAGGAAAATAACGGGTGTATAACTTTAGAGTGTAGTAATGTATGGATTATTTTTGTCAAAATAAAAATATACGTTTTTAAAAATTACCATGTAAAAGTAATATTTAAATTATGCAAAAAGATATATATATAGTTATATACACATACATTATTTGTAACTCACTAGTAAAAAAAAACAAAACAAATAAGTGTTCTTAGAAAAAGATATATAGATTATTTGAGACATTTTTTAATAACTCATATTGGGAAATCGATAAAGAAACAGAAAAAGATAGATAAAAAAACTAATCACACACTATTAAACAAATTGTGTAATGTCGCGTAAGTAGATGGTATTACTATCTAGACGACAAATTTTTAGCAAGTTTGAGCATACTCTACAAACGTTACGCTAACTCAGCCAACAAAAATGCTGATGTCTACAAAAATTAAATTAAAACATATATACATGGTTTTGGCATGGTTCGTCGACTAACGAGTAAATAGATAGGCAATCCATGCCACATTAGAACAGTCTGGCAAATCTACTGTGTATAGAAGAGGAACAAAAAGTTAGTCAAGCCCCTTGGCCGGGACGTTAAAAAAATTAAAAACCTAATCATAAGCATTTTAGAGATATACTTGTGAGTTGTGACGAATGTAGAGTTTTATTCGAAAACCTATGTTGTCTCGATTAATATTGTAGAAGAGTCAAAATGGATAAGTTCAACACTTATAAGCTTGTGTGTGTGAAATTGTGAATTAATGTGAGTGTTTGAATTCGTGAGGACGATACTCAAGATCAATTTTCTGTATTAAGATTTGTGAAAAAACTAACATATAACCCAGAAAAAGATTAGTTATTTCTTATCATCTGAAGTAAACAACAAATGATTTTAACCAGGCGAGATTTATGTAGCCCGTGGTTGTATATATTGAGCAAATTATGGCTTTGGACTTTCAAGTCGGTCAAGCGGTTGATTGGTCAAATATGACAGAACTTTGACTCTTATTATTTTGTTAGCAAGCACTTTATATACTTCATATTAGATACTGTAGAGTAATATATAATCTCAAAAAGACAAAGCAACAATATTCTCTAAAGGTTCTAAGTAAGAAGGTTCCTAGTGCAGACATGTTGTAGTAGGATGGTCAACCACTCGTATGTCAGAGTTGTTCAATGTTCACCCCAACTATTTGCTCTAGCTCTATTTAAAGTTTAGAACATATCACTGTAAAACCGTGAGATGATAAAGTATAACAAATGATATTGTGAAGATTTTTTGTTTTTTGGTCCTTTCCATAATCGAATGAATTTATGATAAAATCCAAGTTAATTTTCCGAAATTGTAGCTGCTATGTCAGTTACATGGTTCCAAACAATGATATTTAGCGGAGACCCTTAAATCATTACATAATAAAATTATTAGAAATTTATAGATCATTTACCTTTACCCATTATAGATAAAAGATAAAGATATTGAATCTGAGATAGATAATTAGATTTCTCTCCCTTTCCCTATGAACTTTATGTGTAGTGACTTTTTTTTTGAATGCTTTTACAATAAACTAAAGACATAAATTTATAGTTGGAGAGAAGACCTAATTTTCTCTTCTTAATTGTCCATCAAATAATTTTTTATATTTATTCTAATTAATTACCAAGAATAGCAATAGTTCAATAGAAAATAGATTAATATAAAATCATATAATAGGAAAAATTATTTATCGTACAAATTCGCCACTAATTTACTTACCTATCGCTTATTTACAAACAATGTTCGCAACGGAATCACTTTGGTTATCATTGGCAAACACCACTATCGACATTCATGTCAACATCTTGATTCTGACAAAACGATTTATTAGATCTCCAGAGAGGTTTTTTCTCAAAAAAAAAAAAAAAAGATCTCCAGAGAGGGTTCACCACAAAGAAGAAAGATACCACAACACAGTTATTTTTCTTTTTCTTTGTTTTGTCCTTTCACATATTCCAAACAAAATCTAAACGCACCTATTAAAAGAAGAAAAAATGGTTCATACTAGACTATTTTTTTTACCAAATGTTGTGACATGTATATTGATATGTTTGTTATGCATAAATTATAAACTCACACTCGTTTGAGATCGATATCCGTTTCAATTAATATTGATATGTTTGTTATGCATAAATTATGAATTCACACTCGTTTGAGATCGATATCCGTTTCAATTAATATTTCATTTGAATAATCAAACGGTGAATAAAATTATAAACTTCCATAAAAATATACTACTACCTGTCATTATTAATCTCTTAGATCTTTTATGTATCCAAAATTAACAGCATGTATGAAATAATGAAATAGTATGGTCTAAGAGAATGGTCTAAGAGACTAATAAAGATTACAAAATTAACAGCGTGTATTTTATTTCTAACGATGCTTTTTTGTAATCTTCTCGTCGGGCAAATCAAATATATGATTTTGGTAGTAAGTAGTAACGACGTCTCAACCCAAAACTCATGCTAAAAGTGCCTAAAACCAAATTTTCCCTTTACGAAAACACATTCCGAAAAGAAATCAAAGGTGTGAACTGTGAAGATATAGATTACACCTATAGTACTTGAGTTCTATTTTGTTGACAGGAAACAAATATGTATTACGAATTTACGATTGTTAACCATCTCCAGTTGTTATTGTCATCAAACCTTTTTGCTACATTTTATACAAAGTGGTTCATTAATAGATTTGGTTGGAGTTATGTTGGGCCCAAAATGCAAAGGAAAGAGAGGCCATAAAAAGCCCACGTAGTGAGACTGATGTCAATAAGGTTTTCATTGGTAGATAGGAATTGTGAATTATATAAATCTAACAATTTTCCACGTGGACAAACACTAACCACTTTGTTCATCCATTTCCCATCAAACTTCGTAATTTTTTTTTTTTGAACAAAATAAAACTTCGTAATTCATATGCTTTTTCTGTTTTGTTTGATCGACAATATTTTCATATGTTTATTTGTTATTTTATCAGCGAAATAAAGTGTGTATGAGCAAGGAAAAAAAATCATCAACACAAAATATTTGTACTTTGTAAATGATTGAAGATGACCCGCTCTTGGCGTCATTATAAATTTATAAGTGTAATTCTTCTAAATAGTTTGTTAAAAAGGTATCTTAAAATAGTACTTTTAAAAAACCTTGCCTGAAAAATGTTAATTAATATAATGTAATATATTCTACACATCCACACAATTTGGGTTGTGCGTTGAACTTGAGCCTACCATTTTTGTTTGAGACTTTGAGGTGAAGCATATACTTGGACATTATAGAAAAAGTCTGAAACATCAATAACTTTTTGTTTGAATAAGGAAAATATATAAGACTTCCAATACTCCATGATTTGGCCCTGTTTGACACCATATTTTAAACATATTATGCATATGTCAACTGATTAAGTTAGCCATATCAGTAAAATAAATAAATTTAAAGCATTTGTTAGTTGTTAGTTGTTACTGTATAAATGAAACAGTATCTGCGAACAAAATATATAAACAACCATAATACACTAACATGAGGTTTTCATCTGGCAGCAGCATATTCAGTCCAGAATGTGATCCATTTACAAGCTTCCAGCAACAGAAAACGAAAAAAACAATTTGAAGCTCATTTACGTAAAAATATGTAGAAGAAATGATTGTCTCCGTACTTTTACGAGTTTTTTCTCTATGCATTTTTCCAAAAAACATCTCTATCATATTGCCCACCGACAGTTTTAATAATCGCATTTTCAAAAAGAGATTTCGAAATAATAGTTTGGGAAAATAAATTGATACAAAACTTGTAGAAAATAAACATGACAAGTCACAACTTCAACTAGTAGTTTTTTAAACTTTTTTTTTTGAACCAAGGCTTTCGATGTTTTTTAAACTTCAACTAGACCAAGTTCTAACAAACTTGTTAATTTGCATGATATAGTTTTATTACTAACACTATATAATAGGTAACATATGAAGCAGTAGTAGTTTATGTAAGACCATATGTTAATTAATATAGATGTTAGATTTGATAGTTTTTCTAAATATAATCAAGATAAAACTTCTGACCAAAAAAAAAATAAAAAAATAAAGATAAAATTTAGCAAAGGATATTTTTAGAATGTACTCTGGATGAAGGTGTTCATCTTTGTCCTCCTGAATATGTCAGAGATGAGTCTCTCATGAGGGCATCCGCAACGCAAGCGCTTAAAGCGCCGCTTAATGAAAAATCAGCA